>SRPQ01000428.1:0-20294 GCA_018360075.1 Claviceps cyperi
TTCGCGAAGGACGGGGAAGAAGGTCGCCCACGCAACTTCCGGCGACGCTGCGCCGAGACACTCGATGAAAGTGTCGTGTTACTTTTTTTCATCCGTTTCGACAATTGTTCCCGCGACGGGAACTTCTCGCTTTGACCGTCCATTGGCGAGGGCGTCGCGTGGCGGGCGAATTTTCAATTTGGGTGAAAACTGTTACTGTATGGAAAGGGTGGAGGTTATCTCTCGAAGCTAAGAGATTGCGCGGGAGTAGAACAGTAGTGTATGCCTACATGAGGACTTTAATGGTGATCAAATGACAACTTCATATGTAGTACCTACGTAGGTACCTTAGGCACTGAAGGAGGACACAACCGTGTTCGTTGTTTTGGCCTGTGATTTCTAATAAACAATTTTCCCTCGCGACCGAGTTGAAAGAGGTGGGAAGAAAAAGCCGCAGCGGACCCTGCCCAGGACTGATAAGGCACGTATCATAGGGAGGAGTGGGGGTTTTCTTTTCTTTCCCAGCGCACCATCCAGCGACTGCCGCGCCGATCACCGGCGAGCAGAAAACTTTTAATTATATGATAGGAACCGCGGTCGGACCAAATCGGCCCGATGCATAGCCCCACGATACCATAGAGGTTTTCCTCCCTGTCCTAGGGTTTTTCCTCTATGAGTCATCATGTAGAGGTTCTAGAACTGGGCCAGCTCAAGCCAGCCTAGCTAGTACAATAATAATAATTGTTTCTTTCAAATTTGCAGCGTCAATACTACTCAGTGTAACTATACAATCTGCAAACTTCTGAAGAGAGAGATCAAATCCTACAAGGATGATGCGCAGCATCTACAAGACCTGTGAGACTTTCTTGATCAACTTTGGCCTACGAACGTCGTCGTTGTCGTCGAAGTCTATCACATAATGAACCTGTCCTGCTGCGGAACCAACGACAACGTGGCGATAGGTGATACCGTAATAGTGTGGAAGATACGAAAATTCCCTCCAAGTTCATCCAGCGGAGTCAGAGGCTCTGAGCGGACGAAACTCACCAGACTTGGAAGGAGATAGGCCTCCTTAGTGTATTAGTACTCTGCCATGACGGCATCTATGCAGGTATATCATATATGTATGTGTACAGTCTACCAAGATCCCCCTGGACTCCGTCGCAAAAGCAGACCCTACTCTATTTTTTTTATCAATAACTCAACCACAAGCAAACAACCCACGGCCGCCAAACTCCGCTCCTTATAAAGGTGGACTTGCCCCAAGATTTGTCTTCATCCCTAGCACACGCTTGACTTCCAACAATAGTTCAAAAGCCCTCAGTTTGGCCCCAACACGCAGGTAGCTTACCCATGCAGAGAATATGTGGAACGCGTTCAAAGGCCATAGCAACGACCCCTTATGGCGAATCTCCTCCAGCCGTTCGTAAAAGACTGTTCGCGTGCAATACCGCGCCAGGATGAGGAAAGTAAGGATAGGCCCCTGGCGAGTATGTAAGTTCTCGTCCAGACAGCGCGTCAGATCATTGGTCTTGAGAATCAGGAGGATAATGGGCGGCACTCGGCTTAGCATCTGGACTAGGTCGACGATGAGCCCGTCCTGGAGCGACGCACTTATATTCTGCTCCTCGGCGGCGGTTCGCGATTTCAGAATAGAGCCCTGCTTGCTGACGACTGTGAAGTCGCGGCCTGTGATGGCGGAGGCAAAGAGTGGGAAATCTCGGTCGCTGATGCCGGCTACCTCGTGTGCGTACTTCTTCATGCGGTCCATGTCGCCGTCGATAACGGCGAGCCACATCTTTGCGTAGGACCGGCGCAGAGGCAGCGGAATGTCGCGGTATAGGCCGTGGTCGTACAATATGACGTCAAAGTTAGGGCCCCTTCCGAGACCCCGACGAGAGTCGTTTTTCCGAATGGCGAGATTTCCACCGTGTGGATCGCAGTGCAGGGGAGCGCCGTCACCGAAAATCATTTCATTGAAGATGCGCGCCAAGGTGGTGGACACCTCGTCGCGATCGATGCCGTTCTTGTCCAGATAGTCCAAATCGTCGGGTCGAGCGCCGGATTCGCACGCCATGACGATGATACGCTTTTTGGCCCAGATGACCTCGGGTATGACGAGGGGAAGTTCGGGAATTTTGGCGAAATGCGCCTTCATGCGCTGCGCGTTCTGGGCTTCTTCTAGAAAGTCGAGTTCTTTGGGGAGGGAGACCTCCATTTCGGATGAGAGCCATTCAAGGTCGTACTCGGGGAAGAAACGCTTCAGCGTCGAAAACGTGTATCTAGTAAGGGTGAGGTCCAACGGCGCGAATATCTCGAGGTCAGGATGCTGTACTTTGACGGCTACCTTGCGCCCTGAATCTTTCAAAGTTGCGAGATGAACCTGCGCAAGCGAGGCAGCCCCAATCGGCTCGTCCGAGAAGTCGGAAAAAGTATTCCACAGATCTTCTTTGGTGTCCTTGCGGAACATGTGTTCAATGGATCGAAGCGATGAGACGGGGCATTTATCTTGCAAGGGAATAAACGTCGTGGTCCACTCCGAAGGTAGCAGATAGTTCATGGCGCTCTATGAAAGTTCCGCAGTTAGTGTCAAACGCAGCCGCGTCATTTCGTATCACTACACGCTTCCGTACCAGATGTTGTCCGAGTTTGATGAAAATGCCTCCGTTCTTCTCCATCGCCTTGAGCGCTCTTTCGGCGCATCGTTTATGACAGGCCCGCAACACCCTGTTTTGCTCGTCTTCATCCTCAGTAACGGCCATCGCATTCAACGTTGTACGGTAGCTGCCAGACACCATTAGTGAGCCACAGTTTGTCATCGTTCCGAACTAAAATGGACAATAATAAGAAAAAGGAGAGGGAGAGACACACTCGTTGATGCAGATGGCCAGCACCGCAACTACTCGGCCCGTACGCTCCGCCGACTCATAACTGTTCTTGATTTCATCTGAGAAGGCAAGCGCAGTGCCCGCGATACCGGTAGCACCAGCTGAGGCGTACAGCAGGACTTTCCGTGATCGCGAACCGTCGTTACCACTTGATCCTTGCGACGAGCCCCTGGTAGAAGAAAATTGTCTGGTCGCGAGCAGCGGGCTCGGTTTCGCTGTCATTAATTGTCCTTTGCATGTCGAGCACGTCCACGATCGACGACCTAGGCGAGCGGCCAACCGAGGGGTAAGGATGGCGTTCATCGTTATGCCGTGAGGGCAGGAGTGGCGTGTGGGATTTGGCAGAGACGCGCGCTGAGATTGAAATTCATCAAGTTTTTTCAGCGAAGTCTGAAGGTTGTTGCAAAAGTCTTTACGAACATGTTCGATTTGCGAGCAAAATGCCAGCGCGTCCGACAATTTACGGTGCCAAAGGTGCCGAACCAAATGGGACAGGAGGAATCCAAGGGGGACCCCGAAAAAAAGTTGGGGCAGATCATGAGATTTCGTCACCCGGAGGAGTTTGAAAGTGCCGTGATTCGCCGAGGCGTTTCGGTTGTGCTTCGGGAATCGGTTGGGCACGGGAGCGGGACAACGGGCAAAGACTTCAGTGTATGTACTGCGTACTCCGCCTCCGTACATAAAATCAAAGTCCCGATCGAGAGTCCCAATCAAGAGTCCCAATCAAGAGTCCCAATCAAGAGTCCCAATCAAGAGTCCCAATCAAGAGTCCCAATCAAGTGATTCGTATAGCTAAACATCAAAAATTCAAGAGAGGAACTGGATTCTCGGGCACAGAAATGACACAAATATCATTTGTCACAACTGCCGGCCAATCCAATGCTCAGATGTACGGAGTACCGCTTGTAGTTGCTAAGCTTGCAATTTCCAACACGTGACTGCGCGAGCGACTTGCACCGCGTCTTAATTAACATCAAGACACGACGCGCCGCGCCACCTCGAGCCCCAACCCGAACGACCAACCCTCATCACCCAAAACCAGTATTGACGATATACCAAACAACCACGGCCACCAAGTTCACTCCAAAAAGACCCCCCCGAGTCGGAGGCATTCGTCTCTCTACCCCCGGCCGGGCGATCCCCCCCTCCGCACATGCACAACACTACGAACAGTCACCCTCCCTCGCCACCACGCACCTCAAACATGCTCTCCCTCTCATCACCAACCACAGCCTTCTCCGGGCCATGGGACCATCGTCCCAGCGTACCATCCCCGCTATCGTCGTCGCCTATCCGCGCCACATCCCCCCTCTCGCCCGTCGACCGAAATACCCTCCCTCAACGTCTGCGCGAGGTACAATCATCGCCCATCCAACAACCCAGATTCAGATACGCATCACGACCAGCCCGCCAGAATCCACTGCTGCGCTCACGCGAAACCGTCCAGGAGTCAAGGCGGCGGAATTTCTTCCAGAATGTGAGACAGAGGGGGGAGGATAGGGCTTGGCAGAGGAGAGATATTGAGGGTCAGGTGAGAATACCGGGATTGCTTTTCGAGCGTACAAGGAGAATGGTGGTACTGACGAGTAAATGATGCGTAGTTTCTCAAGAATAGCCTCTTAGCTGATATGGGACGCCTTTCGCATGATGCACCAGTTTTGTCGGAACGAGATTTGGAAGATGCGATGACGATGCATGAGGAGCGGTATATGGGAGACGATGAGGACACGCTGGGTGATTGTCCACAGGAAGATGATGATATTGAGGCTATAGTCGCTTCGTTTGAGCAGGACCAGCGACGGAGCCATGGTGGGTACGGGTGCAGGGGCAGTGGTCAAGATAGAGCTTCTTCGCCAGGTTTATCTGATGAGGAATATGATGATATTTTCGCGGAGTTGATTTCGAGGGAAGGAGGAGAGGAGGACAGGGAGTCTATACAGCCGCCTGCGGATCACATGGACACGTCGTAATCAGGTTGTGGAAACAAGGCTGCTGGGTTGAGTTGTGTATGCTGCAATTTTGCAAACGGAATGGGCATTTGGCGGCGTTATTTCGTAGTCAACTTTGGACTGAACTCATGGTTGTGAGATAGGAAATTTGTTGGGACTGGACAATTGTATATCTGAATTGGCTCGCGGGCACCAGAGTTGCGTATCAATGGGCTATATCAGGGGTATGGTGTATCTTGAACAAAACTCAACAGCAACAACAAATCATTGCGGATTGCACTGGTCATCCGCTCCTCCAAACATATCTTGCGCGGCCGCCATATCGCCCATCAAGTCCGACGGCGGTGACCCAGCAGCTTGCATCTACAAGGAGTCAGCTAATGGCAAATGCACTTTTTGAGGAGCTGAAAATGGTTGAAGGTGCGCTTCTTGATGACATCCATGCTCGCGACGTACCTTCTGCATCCGATCCACGATATATTCTCGATCCACAGGATTATCATCCGAATAGCTCGCCTCCTCAAACTTGGCCACAATCTCCCTCACGAGCCCCCTCTGCTCCTCATACCGTTTCAGATCTTCCGGTGATGTCGACGCCCTATTCTTCTCGAACCACTCCGGGAATGTATCATCCAACTCCTTGATGGGCTCGTAGAGAATCTCCTTATTGGTAAGCTGTTCCATCATACCCATGAGCATCTTGGAAAAGTCTTCCTCACTGCCTTCGCCGCCGAGATCACCGGAACCCATCTGCTTCAGTAGTTCGGCCATGAAGTTATCCCCGCTGCCGGCGGAGGCCGCGGCCGTGGCATCTTCCCCAGAAGTCTGCATGCGCTCCATGGTGCGACGGATGGTCTCCTGGAAAGATGCGTCATGGCTGGCCCCCGAGGGATTTGACTCAGCAGAGGCGGCAGCGGCAGCGGGCGTTGAGCCATCTGCTCTCGGAATAGTCCCTGGCTCTCCTGAATCCCCCACGGCAGCGGCCATTTGCTTGAAAAGGTCTTCAAACTGCTCCTGCATTTCGGGCTATAACACGTGCCGTTAGTTTGATGATGGCTTATACGGTGGTGAACTGTGCAAGTGCGCCAGAACGGTTTCTCGCACCGAGTTCTCCAGCTCCCCGAGCAGATCAGCCATGCCGGCCTGTAGCTGCTTCTCAAAGTCCTCCGCTGAAATTTCTGTCTCGTCAGACGTTGCAGGCGGTTTTGATGAAGCGTCCGCCGAAACGGGCGCTGTCCGAGAAGCTGCTGCGGCGCTTGCCGGTCCAGTCGACTCCTGCGTCGAGGCCGACATTTTGACAGTTGCAAAGTCTTGGAGCATATCTACCGCAGACTATTCAGTATTTTCGGGCTCCGTAGAGGCGCATGGTATAGCTCACCGTCCAAGTCATCCAAGTCATCTTCATCAGGGTCAGGTACATCGGCTGGTGGCTCCGGTTCGGCCATTGCGAGAGAAGCGGCCGTTGCCGCCGTTGCAGGAGGGCTCATCGGAGTCGCAGCATTCTCCTTTTTGCTCTCTTCAGGAACGGGGGCCTTTTTCTCCATAATCAGTATCGTTGGAGGCTTAGATAGTCTGGTCGATCACCCAATGTACAACTTTAGCCTCACATGCAAGCCCGGGCAACGGAGTATGTATGTGGAGGCTCGGAGCCGAAGTGTGCCTGTTTAGTTTGAACTGTTGTCATGCGCAGATGCGATATAAATTACGGGCTCCAACTCGTGAGTGGAACAGTGAAGATAGGATGGAGATGCGATCATCCAAGTCGGTCTAACGTTAAAAGTTGGGCCGCCGATCCGACAGCTGTGCTTCAAAGTGGTGGGTGGTGGTTGTCACGTTGTGGGCGATTTCAAGCCGAGGAACTGTCCGGGCGGCTGGGTGGAGAAGTCCGGACGTTTCAGAGTTCATGTGCGCAATGATGGTCCAACTTGCGCCTTCCAGTACATACATACTACGTACCTTAGGTACTCCGTACATATACACATGTGACATATGAATGTACAGGTATCTTTGCCTAGAAGCTTCGTTGCCACCTCTGAGCCTCTGGTTCTCGTGAAACCCCGCAACGTTTCTGCGCCTTCCTGCTGGTCGCATTGCCGCTGAATTTCGACTTGGGTCTTTGGCTCTTGAGTGGTTGGCGGCCCTGCTCCACCTGGCTCCACTGCATGTTTGTTGCATGCTTGTTTGTGCGTCTTTGCCGGACTCTCGATGCACGCAAAAGCCTCGCAATTTACCATTCTTGATGCTTCTTCTGTAAACCTGCAATCGAGGCGGCTCTTTCGTGTAATACCAGTGCTCATCGTCTTCATCAAGCGTCGTATTTTGCTCTAGCCTTTCAGTGCACCTGAATTGCCAACGAGGCTCATTCACCACCTACACCTGCTGCGACCGGCCATCGTGAATCGTGAATCGCGCCGTCGCGCCATTGGAAAAGCGAGGTCACCGTAAGCCAACGAATCGGCCGCGAGCGATTATCGAGATTGCACCTATTCTTGACGATAGCAGTCTATTTCCGCCGCATATCGCCGACCGTATAGAGTCGCCATCATGGCTTTGTGTCAAAACCGACTGCAGGAAGAACGGTGGGCCGAGCCTCTGTCTAGATGAAAGAGAAAAGCCTGTCTGACGATCTGTTGCAGGAAACAGTGGCGGCGCGACCATCCGTTTGGCTTCTACGCCAAGCCAGCGCGCACGAAGGAAGGAATCTTGGATCTGAAAACCTGGGAATGTGGTGTGCCGGGCAAGGACAAGACGATATGGGATGGCGGCCTTTTCAAGCTGGTCATTAACTTTCCCGACGGTGAGTGCAGGGCGTCTCCCTGTATTGGCATATTGGGAACCTTGACGACTGACGACCTCTTCTTCTCTATTCTTGGACACAGAGTATCCAACCAAGCCACCGAAATGTAAGTGACTATGATTAAGATCCACCGCTCGCGTTGTTATCCACGGCTAATGCAAGAGTCAGGCAAGTTTGTCCCACCGCTCTTTCACCCCAACGTATATCCCTCGGGCACCGTCTGCCTGTCGATTCTCAACGAGGAAGAAGCCTGGAAGCCCGCGATTACCGTGAAGCAGATCATGTTGGGTATCCAGGATTTGCTCAACGACCCCAACCCCGAGTCTCCTGCGCAAGCTGAAGCATATAACCTCTTTAAGAGAGACCGGATCGAGTATGAAAAGCGAGTGCGCCGGGTCGTTCGAGAGAACCCAGCTCCTTGAGAAAGAGGAGTTCACAAAATCGAATGGCTTCTCTATAGCGCTCATATTTTGAAATATTACCCGTTAAGATACTACCCCAATCATGTTGCCCCCTCGTTTGGGGAGGGGATGGCTCGAAGTGGCATTGCTTTAGGTGGAGGACCAAAGATAGGCTCTTGTCAGGCGCCGAGACTGCGCACATGGGGGAGTTGCTTCCATTAAGTTTTCTTTGTCCTTGACAGATTTTGCGACAGGCGTATCAGGGGCCAGGCTCTATCATTTATCGCACTTTCTCAGATGTCGCATATGTTGACGGGCGCCGATGTACACGGCAGGGGAGGCTCAAGGGTCTACAATCAGGTAGATATTTCGGGGCTATGATTCTCTTCGAGATGCTCCTTCTTTGTGTTGTCGAAAGCCCAACCGCACGTAAGCCATTCGATTTTTAGCCTTCTCTTCGACTCGGTGCTTCGTGACGATGCAATACATGTGGTCAGGGGCCAAAACTCAAACTGAATCAATCTTATAGCGGACGGTGATGCGCCATTGTACGCCGGCCAGAACATGTTCAACTGATCTTGCACAGTCAGCCCTGTCACTCCCCTTGGCAAAAGCGGGTTATATTGAATATGTACAACATATCTACAGGATAGATAGATACCCAGCCTGCCGTTGAAAGACTACGTACATACATACCTACATTTCGCAGGACATACACACAGGTACACATGTACATATGTAGGTAGGTACATGTACACGGCCCCGGAACAGCGGAACAGGGGTGCGTCTTTATCTTTGAGACCTGCGCGCCAATAGCATTGCGGGAATTGGCCATCCCGCCGAGGTCGGCCAGCGAGGAGGGGCCCCTCGATTTTTTTTTGGATTTTTTTTTTGCGTTTTCCGGCCCGAGCGTAGGGCTTATCACAGGCTACAAGTCGGAAATGGGCCCGATTTTGCCGCAGTCCCTGGCCTTTGACTCATGCGCCATTGCTCGTGCCGTGAGAATGGCGTTGTCGTTGTATGATACACAACACACCACTCCGTTATGTGTGTGTGTACATATGTATGACTTGTGCCGCACCGGCGGTGTCGTGTGATGACGTGTCGTGTAACGTGTCGTGTGAGAAAACGCAACAACTTCGCAGGGCGGTGATAACTCGGCAGCACCGCACCTTCTCCCTCCTCTCCCTCCACAAGTCCACCCTCAAGAATCTGTCTCTACCAGGGTCCAGAACACGTACTTCACTTCCGTTCCTGACGCTCTCACCAAGTGGTGCACTATCCCAGAGTACACCTGTTGGAGCATCCGCCAGCCATCATGTGTGGAATCTTCGCCTGTCATGGGTAAGTTGGTCTTCGCCTCCTGCGGGCGCCGTCGTTTTGTGCGTTGGCGGGTGAGTCCGGTCCATGCCGCTACCCAAGGCACCGGGTTCTCAACTCCATCCTCGACATCGCCAGGTGGTTTATATAGAACTCGGCTGACGGCCGTCCATTGTGTAGCCACCCTAGCGTGCAGCGCTTCAAGCCGACTGCTCTGAAGCTCGCCAAGCAGTGAGTTCACACTTCGGGAATCCACCAGCCATTGTTGCGCCGCCATCTGACTCATTTCCTACAGAATTCGTCACCGCGGTCCCGACTGGAGTAAGTCACGCGTCGTTGGCATTGTGTGCGAAACTCGCAAATATGAAGGGGCTTCACATGGACACTTGGCCATGGATCGTTTGCTGACTGCTTTGCATTACAGGCGGGAACGTTATTTCCAACAACACGAGTACGTCGATGTGATGAGCCTGAAATCCTTAATCCTGGCGACGACGGCGCAGAAACGAGCTAACTCCTTGACCAGTCTTGTGTCATGAGCGTCTGAGCATTGTTGGTGTTGGTGAGTCCTTTTTCCCCCTCTTGCACCACTGGGCCGTGACCTGTGCGAAGGCTAACCATGTTCCAGAGTCTGGTGCCCAGCCATTGACCAACGAGGACGAGTCGCTTGTTCTGGCAGTCAACGGTGAAATCTATAACCATCGTTTGATCCGAAAGAACTTGAACCATGCATACCACTTCAAGACCACATCTGATTGTGAAGTCATCATCCCTCTGGTATGCCTCATATCTCGAAAGGACGAATCTGTTATGTCCCTGCTAGAGTGAGAGATGGACAGATGAGGCTCAGACGCTAATCAGTGCTTGCAACTCAGTATGTGGAATATGGCCTCGACGCCGCCAGCCATCTCGACGGCATGTTCTCATTCGTTCTCTACGACAAGAAGCAAGATCGAACCATCGCTGCGCGTGACCCCATCGGCATCACTACACTGTACCAGGGCTGGACGTGGAAGGAGCCCGGAACAGTCTATTTCGCATCCGAGTTGAAGTGTCTGCACAGCGTCTGTGACAAGATCATCCCGTTCCCACCCGGCCACGTCTTCGACTCGAAAACCGGTGAAACCACTCGTTATTTCAAGCCTACCTGGTGGGATCCGACCAACGTCCCCTCCGCGCCCCTAGACTACAAGGTCCTCCGACACGCCCTAGAGAAGTCTGTTAGAAAGCGACTCATGGCCGAAGTCCCCTACGGCGTACTGCTCTCCGGTGGCCTGGACTCCAGTCTGGTTGCCGCCATTGCGCAGCGGGAGACTCTCCGTCTCAAGCAAGCAGCTCTCGACGCAAACGGCGGAGTCGAGCCCTCAGGAGACCCTGACTTGGGCGAAGGCCTCGTCGGCATTGACGACGACGAAAACCTGTCGACTGTGACCTACCTTCCCCAACTCAACTCTTTCTCCATTGGTCTCCCCGGCTCTCCCGACAACAAGGCTGCGCTGGAAGTCGCCAAGTTCCTGGGCACAAAGCACCATGTCATGACGTTTACCATTGACGATGGCCTTAACGCGCTCTCCGATGTCATTTATCACCTCGAAACGTACGACGTGACTACTATTCGTGCCTCGACCCCTATGTACTTGCTCTCGAGAAAGATCAAGGCCATGGGCGTCAAGATGGTGCTGAGTGGTGAGGGTAGTGATGAGATCTTTGGCGGATATCTCTACTTTCACGCCGCTCCTGACAAGAAGGCTTTCCATGAGGAGACTGTTCGACGTGTGAAGAACTTGCACTTTGCCGACTGCTTGCGTGCTAACAAATCTACGTCCGCGTGGGGCCTGGAAGCACGAGTTCCCTTCCTCGACAAGGAGGTATGTCACTCTCATGCCTAATATTACACTGCCTGGCAACTCATGCCCAAGATTCCAATTCTTGAACCTTTGACCGCCACTTGCTGCTAACGACTGCCCTCTCTTCTTCTTTATCACAGTTCCTCGAGACATCCATGAGCATTGATCCCCAGGAAAAGATGATCACCAAGGACCGCATGGAAAAGTACATTCTGCGCAAGGCCTTCGACACGTCTGACGAGCCCGAGACCGCCCCCTATCTTCCCGAAAACATCCTCTGGCGCCAGAAGGAGCAGTTCTCCGATGGAGTAGGCTATGGCTGGATTGACGCCCTCAAAGACAATGCCGAGCTGCACGTCACCGATGAGATGATGAAGAACCCCAAGACGGAATGGGGTAACGATATCCCCGACACCAAGGAGGCGTAAGTGACCGGACTGTGCAGATACGATCACTTATTTAGAGAGGAAGCAGAGTACTAACCTTGTTGATAGTTACTGGTACCGTCTAATGTTTGACGAGCACTTCCCCCCGTCATGCGCTTCTACCGTTATGCGATGGGCGCCGACGTGGTCCAAGCAGAGTGATCCTAGCGGCAGGTTTGTAGTGTCCCGTCCCTCCTACACTTTTGTTTGTAGGGATGTTAATCTAACACAATGCAGAGCAATTGCTACGCACAACGCGAAATATGAGACGGCTGTATAAATGGGTGGCTCTACGCAGTGAAGTACAAAGAGATGAGGAGAAGAAAAAGAATGGACTAGATCGAGGTGGGGTGAAAATATCAGAAAAGTTTGCGTGGTTTTGGGAACGTGGTCCTTTTTGGAGCATGTTGGTAGACATTTGAACATCTAGTTGCATTGACATCTCACCGTGGAGATAGAGTTCACGTTCCATCCGTGCTTCACGTTATTTACGGGAGACTACGCGTCCTGTCGTACTTGATAGTGGGTATGAAGTGTACAGAGCTGCCAGCATGCGATGAAGATCTACGAGATGTCTTCCGAGACTGGACACATTACGGCTTCTACGATTTTCATCACATTTGATCAACCTACACGGCTTATGTATTGGTCCAATGCCTTGCCACCGGGAGTCTACGTAAGTCGGATTAGCAAAGACATAGCACTACGAGAGTGTTTGTTGGACCATCGAGGTCTCTCTGGAAGAGAGTCAGGTTGGCTCTATGAGATGGCAGATATGTTGTGTACTATGTACTAAGGCAACACGAGAGCGTTGCAGCCTTGCAGGCGTTTGGAATAGGTGGTGCTCGTTGCTTTTTCCTGTGAGTCTGTGGTGTGAGGCTGCGTCCTGAATAGACACCTGTTCTGGTACCTTAGATACAAGAAGTTGAACTTCAGTTGTGACTTGCGTAGGCACCTATTAAGTACTCCCTCCCTATATGCAGTATGTTGGCGGATGGGGCATAGATCAATCTATATCACTTGATCATATGAGTTGGCTAGCCCTTCAGCTCTGCTGTGCGCCATCTATTTTCTTCTTGACAAACTCTCTTCTTCGTTGTTGTGGTCGTTGTCGTTGCAACTTGTACATAAAGCACGCAAGGTCGCGACATCTCCGACTCCCCGGTCTCCACCACTGATTGGCCTACCGGGCCACCGCAGCTGATCTCCCGCCCCGTGACCAATCAGCGTTCCATCGCGCAGAGCCGCGTCCAGAGTACATACAGACATTTTTCCTCTCATGTCCGCGAGAGCCCCATTTCAACAACCCGAGCCAAACGCAGACTTGTCAGACTCACGAGTCACACACAAGTTACAACGCATCTCCTCTGCAATTCAGCAAATCGCTTCTCAATCCTCGTCTCAGCCTTTTTCGACACCACGCAGCAGTCCGAATCCGAAACGAACATGTCTGTCCCTGCCTTTTCCGATATTGCCAAGCCGGCTAACGATGTACGCTTCTCTTCCGTTTGCCCCGAGACCTTCTCCTCCTGTTGCGGTTCGCGTCAACCGTGTTGTAGATGTCAACACTGCTTCAACTTGGGTTTTATTTACTGCAATGAAGAATTAAACACGATGCTGACTCTCCTTGGCTGCCCTCTCTGGGGCTTACTTTTCTTTTTGAATGATAGCTCCTCAACAAGGATTTCTACCATCTCTCTGCCACCACCTTCGAGTTCAAGGACACCGCTCCCAATGGCGTTGCCTTCAAGGTGACGGGCAAGTCTAGCCACGAGAAGGCCACTTCTGCTGCTGTGAGTGGTACATTTTTCCTACGCTTTCTGTACTGTATTTTCTGGGTCGTGGCTTCGAGGGAGCAAGAGCGTTCAGTCGCGATTTGGTGCCCCCGGTCCTCATCAATAGCGACATAAATAACCGCCCTATACTCGATAAACAATCACGTCTCAGAGAAACAGCCCACTGACAGCATCCGAACTATAGATTGAGGGAAAATACACCGACAAGCCTTCCGGTAAACCATCCCGCTCTACATATCCCCGTCGCCCCGATCGAGGGCGGCATCGGCCTCTGCCGAACCTTTCTGTGTCGCGCATACTCGGCCGTGGAACCGGCTGGCCGCTGGAACTCGCTCTGTTCGCGCAACCTGGCTTCGCTCAGCTGCTAACGTGTTATACGCGTACAGGCCTCACCCTGACTCAGACCTGGAACACTGCCAACGCTCTCGACACCAAGATCGAGGTCAACGACACTCTGGCCAAGGGCCTCAAGCTCGAGGGTCTCTTCAACTTCCTGCCCGCCACCGCTGGCAAGGGCGCCAAGTTCAACCTCTTCTTCAAGCAGCCCGGCTTCCATGGCCGTGCCTTCTTCGATCTCCTCAAGGGCCCCGTCGCCAATGTTGATGCTACTGTTGGCCACGAGGGTTTCCTCGCCGGTGCCTCTGCTGGCTACGACGTCAACAGGGCCGCTGTCACCGCCTACAGCGCCGCTGTCGGTTACGCCGCTCCCCAGTACAGCGCTGCCATAACCGCCACCGACAACCTGAGCGTCTTTGCTGCGTCGTACTACCACAAGGTCAACAGCCAGGTCGAGGCTGGTGCTAAGGCTACCTGGAACTCCAAGACCGGCAACACTGTCGGTCTTGAAGTCGCCAGCAAGTACCGCATTGACCCTGTCTCTTTCGCCAAGGTATGACTGCCTGCCATTCTTAGAGCGCTATTCTCGCTCTCTATAAAAGACTTGAAAAGCACAGCTGACATAAACCTCCCCTGTAAAGGTCAAGATCAACGACCGCGGTATTGCCGCTCTTGCCTACAACGTCCTTCTCCGCGAGGGAGTGACCCTGGGTCTCGGTGGCTCTTTCGACACCCAGAAGCTTGACCAGGCCACCCACAAGGTACGAAGAACATGAATCAAATCAAGAGAGTTATAATCAGAAACTAACAGTGTTCCAACAGCTCGGTGCCAGCTTCACCTTCGAGGGTTAAACAATCACCCTCCTTCCTGCGACACGACAGTATCGTAGTAGCAGCCGTCACACGCTGCTAGGATAGCAATGTTCCTCACTTGAAGCTAGCGTCCCACACTTGCTTGTGTAATATACTTGGAAATTCTCAGACCAAAATAAACCAAACGCAGATGTATGAGTCATGGGGTGGCTTAGGTTTCATATGTAGTAGATGTTGGGGGTGCGAAGTTGATGTTGACATGAATGAGAAGACGTTTTTTGAAGAATGAAAACTAGACTACGCTGCCTAGATAGACAGACGTGGAATGATGCCGGGAAACTTGTGTGCAAATTTCCTCGATATTCTTGTGTGAAAATAAGGCCGTGCCCTCCAGGGAGTGCGTTGGATCCATTCACAACGTTTGTGATGACTGCGAAAAGTATGAGACTAGGAGTTGGGTCGGGTCATTCGTTTATCAACATCTTTGACACTTGTAACAGGATGATGGGACATACAAGCGCTTTTAAATACAGGCTTTTGACGCTGTCAGGATCAGGCTCCAACATAGTGTAGAGATCTCGAGGAGGGAAGAGTAGAGTAGATCCCCATGATGAATTTCTTCAACGGACATGCCGGCTTTTTCGTGTATATATGCAGAGTCTGTCGTATTGTACTTTTGAATAGTTACATACATGTAGAACAAATGGTAAGTAGAATCAGAAGTATTATACAGAGTTGCCCACAAGAATCAATACGTCTCGCAGTCTATCCATCCATGAGCGTATTTAACGCAAACAAACGCCTCCCCCCCCTCCCCTCCTAGTCCGGCCTCCCCTCCCTCCTCGCCGAAATCCTCTTCTGCAAATACATAAACGGCCCCATAAACGTCACGACCAATATCCCCGCCACAATAAGAAAATGGCCCCCCAGACTAACCTGCGGCTCAAACTCCTCATCTTCATCCCCAAACGCCCTATTCGCTCTCCGCGTGCGCCTCCGCCGCCGCTCATCCTCCCTCCGCTGCGTCCTCTCATGCGCCTCGCGATCAAAATGCGGAGGCGGCTCCGCCGCATACGCAAAGGGACCCGACCCGAAGCCCATGCCCCCTCGGCCGCTACCGCTGCCGCCTACATTCCATGGATCGGGCCTACTCTGCTGCGCACGCTGCGCGTGGCTCAAATCCGCGTCTTGTGCAGTGAAGCTATTCGCGTGCGCTGCGTGGGCGGCATGAGCAGCTGTGGCTCGTTTGCGCCGCTCCTCCTGCGAGCCCCAGGCGCCGTTCTTGTAGAAGCTGGGAGGGGGACCGCGGAAGGCGGCTCTTCGTCGGGAGAGGCCGGAGGGGGATCGGCCCCCTGCGGAGGGATGGGAGCTGTGGTAGGATGCTCCTGGGCGGGGGTACTGATGGTGATGAAGTCGCAGTACGTCTCTGTCGTAGGTTGCGCGGCGGGACGGATCGGAGAGGATGGTGTAGGACTCGGCGAGGAGGGAGAAGGTGTGTGCGGCGTGGGGATCGGATGGGTTTACGTCGGGGTGGTGGGCTTTGGAGAGGGAGTAGAAGGATCTGTGTTGTTGGTTGGATTAGCACATAGGATATTCATGGCAGCTTGTATCTGATTTGAAAATCTGGGGGGCTGTCCGCCCGCTTTTTTTCCTCTCATGGACATAATACCACAAGCGGATGATCCAGGTTTTGAGAACTCCCAAGGTCTGGAGAGAGGGGCGCGGGAGGACCTACTTTTTGATCTCGCGTGGTGATGCATCGTGTCGGATATTCAGCCGCTCGTAGTGGTTCTTGCTGGCGGTGTCGGCGGCGCCCGCAGCGCAGACGCGACTGGTGTGAAAGGCTGCTGCTCGAGGAAAGCGGTGCGACGGCGCCCGTATCGATCTAAGTTGGATGGTGACACGAGGCGGCATGACATCGCATGGCGGGGAGTGCAATATTCTTTCCTCTTTGCCTCAATTCTTAGCCACGGGTCGATATTGTCTGAATTCGGGTGTGAGGCAGCGTTTTGTCGAGTGGAAATGTGAACGAAGTTGGGTTTGGAGTCGTTATGAGGTCATACTGTCACGCGACACGCTCATTGGCTTCTAGGCTCTGTGAAGAGCTCCACATTAAATAAGGTTAGAATTTGTCGCAGGGTATAAGGGGGTAAATAAAGCACATCAGAGTGGCCAGACGGCTGCGCCCATTGTTTTGTGCGATAGAATTTGGGCCTAAAGTCATGAACGGCCTAGTCTAGATACCAAAAAACTGCCATCTCGCGAACATAGCAATTATGGGTCTTTGCAGACAGCTGACATGAGCGAGGTGCCCATGTAATGAAAAACTTTTCTTCGCATAGGACGCGCGCGTTTCTCGTGATACTGTCTGTGCCTATGTTCCCCCTTTCTACTTCATCCAACAACACAACACGTACACAATGGACACTCCATTCCTTGATGTCGACCCGGAAGGCCTCTTATACCATTACGAGACCGAATCCGATGAAACTGACGATGCCGCAACCTGGCTAGAGGAGGAACTGACCGAATGTTCAGATGGTGATCTCGATTACCCGGACGAAATTCTTCAGCATGAGCTTGACGCGACTGAACGTGCACCTTCAGAGGCAGCCGCCCGCGAAAATCGTCAAGTCGCCACTGGAATGTAAAGGCGACGAGTTTGAACTTACCTTATTAGTCACAAAGCATCAATTTCACCGCCTGATGGAGTGGCTACTGATAATACAAGCTTCGGCGACAATACATTACAGACTTGTGAGCAGAAGTTGATGGTCTTCCTCTACATCATGGGTCATGCCAAGACTCAACGCCGTACGGCATATCGTTTTCGTATCAGCCGACGATATGAGTGCCGGGGAAGAGGCATCAATAGGCGTAGGGGGAGGAACCTCATCGTCGTCGGGGTAGGTTACAGGCGCGGGCGAGGGGGGGCAGGGGCAGTGATGTTGACGATGAGGCACGCAGGGCGGCCCGAGTGTGTACGGCCGAGATCTGGAGAATTGCACATATGTCGCCGTGAACCGTTTCCTTTGTAACCATAGGCGAGGTGAGCCAGCGGTCGCGAATTAGCTGAAACTTACGCTCGCTGAGGCGCTCGTCCGACGCGTCCTTTGGCATCACTTGGTCGCGGCGCGAAAGGAAGTCGGGGCTTTCGGAGTCCTTGCCGGCGCAGAACTTGATCGTGAAGTTGTAATAAGACAACTCCTCTGCCCATTGGATTTGGCGTTCAGAGAGCATGCGAGTGGTCATGAAATCCTGAAGATTGCGGTGGTCGAAGAGAATAGTGAACGTCTTCTGGCAGCTACGGAGCTCACCACGAAAATGTTTGACGGTCGAGATGATGGAAAGAAGCTCTTTGTCATGGATCTGGTAGTTGATCTCCGCAGCCGTGGGCTTCCGCACGTAAAAGCCGACGGGGCGCAGGAGGTTATCGTGACCAACCTGTGAGACCACTCCGCCCAGTCCGTATCCCAAGCTGTCAGCTTCGACAATAGTCTCGAGCTCCGGGTCATACATGGCGAGGACGGGAGCGCAGATAAGGATCTCCTTCATGCGGTCGAAAGCGGTCTGGTGGGCTTCGTCCCATCGCCATAGCTTGCCACGGCGCGTGAGCTCGTTGAGGGGCGCGGCGATGTCTGCGAAGTGAGGCGCAAATTCCCTGTAGAAGTTGGCAAAACCTAGGAAGGAGCGGACTGCAGCGGCGTTGGTAGGCTCTTCCCGAGCACTGATGGCTTCAACTTTCTCTGAATCCACTTTGATCCCGACACCTGCCTCGACAATAAATCCGAGGTACTTGACCTGCGTGACATTGAAAGCGCACTTGGCCAGGTCAATGTTCTGGCCGGCGGCTAACATGCGGCTGAGCACGAGGTTCACCTTGGCGAAATGGTCGTCCTCATCACCGTTCCGTGTAAATGATGACGTCGTCCATGTAGGCGGAGCTGAACACGTCCAGGGCATCCCCCAGCACTGTATTAATCCAGCGTTGAAAGTGCGCCGGGGCGCCCGTGAGGCCAAAAAGGTAAACAAGCCACTCGAAGGAACCTTGGCGCGTCCGGAAAGCCGACTTCCATTCCTCACGCATGCGGTGGAACGCGGTGCGCACATCGAGCTTCGAATAGCAGAAGGCTTTGGCCAACTCGCGGAGGGTCTCCCGAATGAGAGGGGCAGGGGGTAGCGATCCTTGGAAGTGATAGGTGACATTTCCGTAGAATACTGATATCCAGACTGGGGAAGCGATCTTTGGAGGTGATGGCGTTGAGGCCGCGGTAGTCGACACAAAAACGGAGACCACCGCCGGGCTTGCGCGCGAACAGCACCGGCGAGCTGGCGGGGGAGACAGAGGCACGGATCGAGCCTTTGTCGAGGAGGTCAGTGAGAGTGGCTCGAAGTACGAGGAGTTCTTCGTGGGACATATCGTAGAGCGGGCCATGCGGCGGTTGGAGGTCCTTCCCTTTCTCGTCTTTTTCGAAGGGAATGCACATATCGAAACCAGAGCGATGGGGTGGGAGGTTCACGCCCGGAGGGTCCTCGAGGAATGCAGGGGCGTTTTCGGAGAGAATTTGGGGCGGTAGCTTGGCGCGGATCTCCGTGAGAGTCATGGGTTGCTTGGACTCGGCAAGCTTGTCCAGGACCTTGTTGATATCGGAGATGCTGACCGAGCAGAGCTGCATCACTTCTGTACGGCGATGTGCGCGTTCTGCGAGGGCCTTGAACAACCGCGCAGAGACGACGGTTGCGTCGCGGATATGTTTGGTGCGCTCGTGCACGGCGGGCCTGTCCATCCTGTCCATCCAACCCGCCTCGCGGACGTTGATGCGTGTAGGGCCATTACCGATGCGAAGTAGGCGTTTCCCTTCTTTGTAGACGACGTGGTTGGCCTGGCGAGGATGAGGTCGTAGTGAAGGTCTTTGATCACGTAGCCGAAGACACGCTCACGGCGACCATTGACGTCCAGGTTGAGGTATGTGATAGAGTCGACGGGGTGTGAATAGTTGTCGTCCTTGGCGAGTTTGAGCTCGCGGGACTCGACTGGGATGCGTGGGAGATGGTGGCGATTTACGAGGGAGTCACTGATGCTGTGGACGGGAGACATCCAGTATCAAACAGAGCTGAAAGCCTAAAGTGGTTGTTGATCAGACAGTCTACTAGAAAGTACATACCTAAGATAGAGTGCCTACCTTGATGGATGAGTGGGGAAGACTCAGAATAGTTGAGGTCCTCTCAAGATCTCTACAACAAGACAAGAATGAAGATCATCAGAATATTCAACAGACCGAAAGAGCGGAAGTCCTCACAGGATCACCGGCTACAGGACGACCTACCAAGGAAAGAAAAGAACACGTCTGGGTTAGATTGATGTACTGAAGAGGAGACAATCAAGGAATCTAATACACACCTCTAATCACAGAAGATCAGTCCGATCTCTAGGAGGGCAAGCGCAGCGAATGGAAGACGAGGTTGCCTCGCTTATTTTGTAGCGTCCGTACCTGGTAAAAAGGAAGGAACCAAGAGTAGACCCAGTTGGCGGTGGAGGTACAGTGGCCCCGCACAAATAACACAAAACTTCCTCCACTTTTCGATGCGACGCGTCTATTCACCTTCATTCACAAACCAACCCATCATCTTTGAGCAGTCATGGAGACGCCAGAACGCCCTTTCAAACCATTCAAAAAACATTCGACGCCACGCACTAGGAATCGCGTGTGGTCAGCCCTTACCGCAGGCAAATCGGCCACAC
>SRPQ01000429.1:0-20282 GCA_018360075.1 Claviceps cyperi
TTTATTCTCCTTTCTTTCCTGACTTATACTCTCTGTTTTGCAATTCGTTCGTTCACTTCTACCCTTCCCGTTTGTCTTTACTCAAGTGGACGAATGCCACAGCGCTTCATGAAGTCAGCACCACCGAAACTCTGCCACTCCCGCACAGTAATTTACGTTGTCCAAATCATGACTCCGATCATGTTCTACGCTTTTTCGACTATACTGACTGTTTGTCTGTATCATGAGTGAGACCTTTTGCCGAATAAGTTTCGCAAAGACATTGCGTTTCCGCCGTGGTTAGCAGCCTCGATGTGCGTCATCGCTGGCCGCTCCGGTCCGGGACAGAATAAATGAACGCCGTACACCCCCGTTTCCAACCCAGTCCCCCTCTTTAACCTGATCGCATGCCGTGTCTACAGTGAGAATCACACATGCCAATATGAAACCCCAGTATACCTATAGAAAATCCTTCCCTCTCTTGGTGGCATGCCGCCAACATCTCCTTGCAGCACTGTTTGCGTATTCCCTTCCAATTTCCGTTTATTCGTCAATCACGTCCTTTCGTCTCTACTTCAACACCGCTCCAAATCTCGAAATATGCCTTCCCAAAAAACGCCTAGGGGTACCCGCGCGGCGACGGCCCCAAATTCCATATATCATCACAAATCAGATTTCCATGCTCATAACGCAGCAATTCCTCGGGTATAGCATCAAACATGGGCTGGTACGCATCAGAAAGCCCCCACGAATGCAAAAAGTCAGTCCATCGGACATGGAACGGCGGCGCGGGCTCAGCCTCTGCCGTAGGCGGCGCAGGCTTGACGCCCCTCTCGGTGAAGCACCCGGCCACCTTGATCCACAGCGCCTTATCCTTGAGCTGGTGAATAGCAATGGCGTGTTGGCCGTTGAGCGCGTGCGACTGAGCGTAGGGATGTGTAGCCGTCCGGGCGTAGGCGGTTCCGTCGCCGCGCGCGTCGGTGTCATCGTAGTCGAATTTCTCTTGGCCGCTGAGGTTCACGAAATGGGCTCGCTCCTTGGCCTTGTGCATGAGGATGCCGACGGCGGCGTCTTCGCCGGTGACGACCTGGTAGCGGTCCTGTAGCGTGACGAGAAGCTGGATCATGTCCCAGGTCATGGTGTACATGGATCCGTGGGCAAAGGTGTTGTAGCCGCTGTCGGAGAAGTACAGCTGCCCGATGACGGTGCGGTTCACCGAGGCGGAATAGGTCGAGTTGCTGCTGCTGCTGTTGGATAGCCGGGGGAGCAGATATCGCTGCCAGAACGCAGGCGCATTGAGCCACAAATCGGTGTCGAGCTTCGTGACAAACTCGTATCGCTGGCCACTGTGCAGAAGCCACTGGTAGAACTCGAGCGTCTTGACTGTATTGGCGGTCACGTCGTCCTCGACTAGGTGGTCCAGCACAATCATGTCTCCAAAGGTCCGATTCTCGTAGCGAACCGTCTCCATCCAGCCCGGCCCCGGGTTTGACACGACGAAGCGCGGCACAAAGGGTACGTGTCGGAAGAGGCGCATCCAGGTCGACCGGATCAGCATTCTTCGCTCGACGTCCTGGGCGGCGCAGATGACGGCAGCCAGCCAGGGTCGCGGAGGAGAGTCGGATTCATGAGACGTCTTCGGCCGATGGGGCTGCAGAGGCGAGTCGGGAAAGGGAAGCAGCGTCTGCGGCGGGCGATGCAGGTCCGACGTGTCGTGATCGTGGACAATGGTCTCAATGGTCCAAGTCCGAGGCGCACGCGAGGGTAAAGTGCCGAGGTAGAGGACCAGGCTGAGAGCGAAGCAGATGCCCAGAAGGGCCAGTCGGATATGACGCCGCGATATGCGCTGCTGGAGGGCCGGCCTCGACCATGGCCGGGGAGGCGCGGGATCGAGCATTGGACGGGACAAGACAAAAGAAAACGCAAAGTCAATGGCCGGTCACGGGGCAGGCTCTTTGCGCATTGTTTATTGAACGACTTTCCAACGATTGCTTGACTTGTTTGTTCTCTTGGTCGGTCGGTAGGTAGGTAGGTAGGTAGGTAGGTAAATGTATGTCGCTGACTCCCTCCCTCGAGAGTCTGTTCTGTACGTAGGTAACTCCGTATTCAAGTTCTCCATGCCTACATACCTGTGCCTATGTACATACATATTTACTTGCCTTGCCCATCCCTTCGCCCTCCATCCAATTTCCTATGCAATCAATTCCCCAGCCATCCATTCCCCGGTGCGTTTCTCCATTCTCTGTTGATCTCCAGCTCTGTGGTTCCTGTCGTTCCCCGTTCCCTGGCTTTCCTCCCTCGCCCGAACTACTCCACCGCCCAGCGCCGTCGTCAAATGCCGATTCCCCAATGAACGCAAGAGCCGTTGATGGGCCCGGATCTAGTCCGATGCCAATCCTGAGCACTTCGCACCGATGAGCCAATCAGGAAAGCACGCGGGAATCCCCTAGCCAAGGCCCGCCTTCTTAGCCTCGCCGAGCCTTGTTGAAGTTGGTTTTCTGTCAAGGTTCCTCATCCTCGTTGCCACGCGATCTAAGCATTCCACCAAACCGTCCACCAAATTAAAGTGACTATGTCATTACACGGTTTGAACACCAACAAGGAACCGTCTTCATCTCTTTGGCCCCGTTGTGAGAGCTCTGGTCCTACTGGCAGCTTGTTCTATTCCCAACGCAGCTCCAGGTGCTAGATAGAGCCCAAGCGACTTCTGTCTTGGCCTGCAGGGGCTTCTGGAACAAGTTGCTGCGGTCCTTGACGTTGCCAACAGTCGTAATCAATGCCATCTGACATCTTTCCTTCAACCTGTTGCTTCATTTCGTCCTGTGAAAGCTTTACGAAGGCCAATTTGCCCGCGAGCATAGCTACGATCAACCAGTCATCATATCATGTCCGCAGGTACATGCTTCCACTAGCCATCCAGAACCGTGGCTGACGGGAGGCTCTGCGAGATTGTCGAGGGAATCTTTCGGTAACTTTTGCCAGGCTCTCTCTCTATCGGTGTATCTGCCTCTATTCAAGTCCTATACTTTTCCAAGTAACCCAAGAAAAAGAAAAAAAAAAAAAATGATTAAAACCGATGGGCTCAGGTTGATCAGGTTGATGTCTTAATGGAAAGGCGAGATGTCGTCGTGAGGTCTCTTCCCTGCAGCAATATGACGTATCCTGTGTAGCCACAAGCCACGACATGGTCCGATTCTGCTACACAAAAGAGTATCGGTTGGATGTAGCTTACTCGAACCCCTGCACACAATCTTAGAAGACAAGACGACTTCACAGGAAAATGCAGACACGCCAGAAGACGTACACAACAGACAGACGATCCGTGTGGCGTTCGATCCGCAGTTTGTACAAATTCCCGGGCCTATCAACTCGCGTTTCACCAGCCTAATGCTCACGATCAACACGGCTGCGAGGCAAGAGAACGAGATACATACATTCACTGCACCAACACTACGGTACAATAAACAATAGCTGGAGTCCCTCCTCTTGTTCTTCCCCCCGTCTCTGATGTGCTCACATGCTTCCATGTTTCCTATCCTATCTGCATCTACTTGACAGACAGATCTACCCAACTTACAAGCCTAGGAAAACGGTGTGAACCCAACTTCAAAGACAGGCCCCTTTGTGCGAGTCACGCCCCGAGAAGTCTCCATCTCAGCCTTGGACGCCGTGCGACAGATGCACGAATCACAGAATCGGCACCCTGTTCCGAAAGGCCGCTTGGTACAAGAAGATCACGAAGCAGCCCCCCGACAACCAGTGCACCATGTTCGCAATCCAGGACCCCCCGCAAGGCTAGCTGCCTCCACGAGGAGGAAGCTATTCCAGCGGTCTGCAGACTGCCACGCGCGTGGCTGTCCAGCAGTGGGAGCCCATGGTAGCGCAGCTCGCAAACCTGACCGTGCGGAAGATGAAGAGAGAATATATATCTCCGCAAAGGGAACAGCATACGTGTGGCGAAATGGTGGTCCATGATGGCGGCAGATGTGTTGACGTCACTGGCTTTCGAAGCTGTCCTGTCCTGTAATACGACGCAACAAGACATGGTTATGCTTGATTACTTTGCAGGCTGGCTGAAAGGCAGCAGGTGTGAGATGAAGATGGCATGATGATGTAATACGTGCTGATCGCGTTGGAGATACCTACCTACGTGCCTACCTAAATAATGGGGAGTTGGGTACGGAAATCACAGGAATCAGGATGCATGATGCCACACACACACACAACGTTGCCAGGTGGGGCTGTGAAGTCGTCCTGCTTTATGAGGTATCTGAATACGGGATTTGAAAAGGGATATTTGAGAGATACATAGCCCCGACGAACGGGTTGGGCAAGAATGGGAAGCTCGATCGGATGAATTACGTCCATACCATGAGAAGTTGAAACTTGAGTGGGTGACGGCGGAGTAGACTCCGAGAACGTGACAGTCTACTCAGTAGGGGTACATAAACACGACTTTATCTACTGTAGTCTGTAGTCTGTAGTCTGTAGTCGTCAATCCCCGTCGCCAACTGTCCATCTGGTTGCACAGCCCGCGGAACAACCAAGCCATGACGTGTTCAACTGCTACATACAGCAGAGTGCATTCAGCCTCTCGATGCAGCCCACAACAGCAAAGAGCAGCTGCTGCCGTTACTGACCGGCCGAGTTGTGACTTGTGAGACTTCTACACGGTCGGCAGCACGACTCGATGTGTGACCGCAGGGACTACTGTACGCTCCGCTGTGTTGTGTTGTTGCGCAGATGGAGTCGACAATATGGCCTTTGTCTACATCAGACACGACACCGAGATGGAAAGAATAAGAACTTGGCCTCGCCAACATCAGGATTCAGACAATGGGAACCGAGCCGAGTTCCATAGGTTCATTATCAACGCAGCTTCTTGTGTACTGCCTCCAACGAATCTTCTGCGCGGGGGCCTGGCGATTTGTTGTTCTCAAACTTCTCATCTCACCTCTGACATATATCTCACCTTGTCTTCCAAATCGTCCACGCGGGGGCCTGGCGTTTGGAGACAATCATTCTTCCACCATTTTCCCGCATCACTCTGCCTCGAAGTCGCCCTCACAAGCCTAGCAGATTGCTAGGGAGCTTGCTCTGCTACCAAATCCAGATCCTGCGGCACCTCCTGCGGCTCCAAGAAGCTCCATTCCAGGGGCCTGCAGTGGCATCCGCCACTACACCATATCAGCCCTTCAGCGCTTTCCAACAACATCAACATTAGACCGATTTCAGCACAGCCGGGCCAAGTGCTGCTCCTACTCGATCATCTCGACACACCAGCATCTCCAACAAACTTCGGCACCTCCGAGACAAAGTCCAGCAGCCGCAGCATTGTTGCACCTCCGCAGCAAGTCAGCAGTAACACGCAGACCCCTCGAGAAAATGCAGCCATGATCGTACCACGCAGCGGTCTAGGGAGGATGCTCTTCCTTCTATATTCCCGACCGGCAGTGGCGATCCAGCGTTCCGTGTCATTTTTTCGGTCAAAAAGGGCGTTGCGAGCTCCCATGACTGGAATGAGCGTGTGACGAGCGTTTCTCCACGGGAATATCGACGTCGAAGGTGATCTGGACACTCTGTTTGACGCCCGAAACAAACTGCGCGACAAGGTGCCGTTGCGCCAAACGTTGCGGTTTGTTTGGGATAACCTGTGAACTACAAGGCAGGCAAATTTCTGAATTTTCCGCTACCATTACGGCCGTGATGACTCCTTCCATCTCAGCTTTCTCGACAAGCGGTACCGGCTCTACTCCCACGCACTGTTCAAGTCCCCCACAGATAGCCTGGAAGATGCGGCGGAGAATAAAATGGAGGCCATCTTTTCACAACTAGGGCTCCAAAAGGGGATGTACATCCTGGATATAGGCGGAGGTTGGGGTGGTGTTGCCCAGTACTGTGCCTCGAGAGGCGTTCGTGTGACCACCATTACACTTGCAGAGACCGGCGCCGACTATATTCGAAACCTCATTATAGAGAACGATTTACTTGCGGAAGTACGTCTCGACGATTTCTTCGACCATGACCCTGCTGAGTTGTATGACCATGCCGTATCACTGGCGTCGATAGAGCACATGCCGGATTACAGAAGATGTGCCCGCAAAGCCTGGGACCTTCTGAAACCAGGCGGAAGGCTCTGTCTCGATGGGTTGGCAGCCGTGGAGAAGTACGACGTGAGCACCTTTACCTGCGATTACATCTGACACGGAACGCACACATGTATGACAGTGCAAGATGTAGTAGCGGAGTTGTTGTACCATGGCTTCGAACTGCTGAGGGTAGAAGGCGAGACGAAGGATTACCATCTCACGATGCTAAAGTGGGCGCGACGGCTAGAAGAAGCAAAGGAGGCCATCATTGCCGGTTGGGGAGAGGAAACATATCGCGTGTTCCGCGCTTACTGTTGCGGGGGGGCAAGCATTCGTTCAAGGTGAATGCTCTGCAGGTATACCGCCTTGTTGTTCAGAAGACGAATCCACGATGACCCCGCCCGTCGAGTTTACAGCGGTTTGTCAGGAAGTTTTCCGGCTGACGGGTTCTCCTACTTCTTGAATTGTTCCTTACGATACAGGGGATCTATTAGCTTTTGTAATGCGCAGAATCCATGACCCCAAGCCGAGGGAAAAGAGGGGCGGGGGAATAGCGATGCTACACACAAATTTAGTGATTCTTTGTCTGTTTTGAAGTGGTACCAAGGGACCGAAGAGTAAAAGAAAGGCTTCGAGGTCAAAGGTCTGACTGCCAAATTTCTGCAAAGGAAGACGAAGCCTTGATGTTTCTGTGATAGTCTTAGCTAGCTGCCTCATACTTAGCCCGGTATCGACTAGACTGAACTCACAGATTTCACGTCATCCACTTCTTCACTTGAGTCGTCTGCGCGCACATCACGTTGTGATTTTCGAAGCCGAAAGGTACGACAATGAATGTCGCTTGAAAAA
Organism: Claviceps cyperi; assembly: GCA_018360075.1. Classification (NCBI taxonomy): domain Eukaryota; kingdom Fungi; phylum Ascomycota; class Sordariomycetes; order Hypocreales; family Clavicipitaceae; genus Claviceps; species Claviceps cyperi. The sequence continues at coordinate 6,918 of SRPQ01000429.1, forward strand.
ACAATGACATTAGAGGCGCCACTACCTAGGCGTTCCCTATTTGTTGCCTGCTGAGAAGCGACACTCTGGGTGCGCGATTGGTCAAGAGTAGATTCGATGAGTGCCAATGACTGTCAGAGTTAACGACCACATGTGCGAATGAGTGTCGGTGTCGACGAGTTGAAAGATCAAGGTTCAAAAAAATGATGCCAGGAGCAACGGCGCCTGACCATATTTATACAGATGTGCAACGGGAGCATGTCAGAGCTTTCGGAATAATAGGTAGTCTCTGAAAGGCCGTTCTCAGGATAATTATGCCATTGATTTATTGGCTCACGAATGACACTCAAGGGCGTCAGCCAAGTCTTATACAGAAGCCGGCCATGCTGGTGTCTCGGGAGTTAGGCGGCTCCCACTCTCGGGTGTGCTTAACGAGTTACTTCGAGAATTTGCGCGACACGTGTCCTTCAGAGAATTCGAGTGCCCATCGTCATGCAGTCTTTGTTGTCGAATTGGGCCGTATCTGGTCGAGTCTGGTATGTGGTCGTGGACTCGTGGATGGTGTCCCTCATAGCAACGGACGGAAAGAACGACCCCCCGCGTGGCAGCCACCCAGTGGCGCCATCAAATTGCTCATGAGGCGCCGGCTGTCATACTTCGTCCAATCATATCGACTCATGCACGCCCCTCGGCCGACCCCTGGGCTGGCGGCTTGGATTGGTTGCTTGATGCTTCCAGACCCGCCCAGGAAAGGACAGCCATCAGTCTCCAGAGTCAGACAGCCATCATCGACCTCATCCAGACGCTACTGAGTCCTGAGTCCTGACGCTTGGCTCTGCGAATCCTCCCGGCCGCGAACCTGAACCCTGCGAACCATCCACTGAAATTGCTTGCAGACACAGCTTTCCGAGTATTTCTGTATCCTATGTCATCTTGAACCCGCACCCTCGTCAGTTCAAGTAACTCAACGGCCGGTCCCCAAGCAGGTGCTCTTGTTTTGCCGTCGCTCGCTGGTGCCCTTACATCAGAGTACAGGGGTCGGTCGACACGCTTTTCGATTTTTGGCCTCCTTATTTCTTCTTCTTGCATCTTTGCCCAATTTGCCAGACCGCGACGCCCGATACCCGCGATCAATCCGTCGCATTGTCGAGCCTACAGGACGCAGTTGTGGGGTTGTCAGAGTCATCCTCCAAGTTGGACATTACCACGACTATCGTGCACAACGGACACGATCTGGACATCACGACTCAGGGACGCGACGATATATCCACGACTGTGACGGGCAACGAAGCCGACCGACCGCCACCGCCGCTTTATCCCGTCTCAGAGGCGCCATCTTCCTCTCGTCCTCCGCCCTTTTCCTCACTCTTCGCGCCGCTTCACGACTCTGTTGTTGGCGAACCATCCGAAAAGCTCGTCGAAACCGCCTTAACTGCCGAGCCTTGTGCATCCGGATCCGTAGCTGCACCAGCTTACTCCAGCAGTCCGCAGCCTGAGCCGAATTCGTCAGGGGCTTTCGACAATCCTGAAGGCGAGGCCAAAAGCGCCCTCCTTCGCGATACAAAAGCAGAGTCCAGTCGAAAAGACGACGACGCAGAACCGCCCCCCGCGTACGAAGAGGGCGATAGTCCTCTTTCAACATTCACATACGTCATGTCAGCCGCCGGAGGAGCCGCGAGTATCATTACTCAGGTCCAGCAAGGAGGAGCGCCCATGAATGCGATTGGTGGTAAGATGATATGCAACATGGAAATATGGAAAAAGAAGAGAGCGGCGTAATGCTGTTAGTGATGATGAGGATGAGGTTTTTGGATGAAGACTAAAAACGACTACATCGCAGATGTTGCTGCCGACGAGACGATTTGCATGGACGTTCGGTGAGTAGACGATGGCACTTGTGTTGGTATGATTGGGAAATTGCAACTGATACTTGGCCAGGGGTACTCGATTTGTCCTGTCACGAGACGAACTGCTAACACTACCCGAATTCGTGCTTCTGTCACTATTTCCCAACGGCCTATTCCCCGAGGGCCATCCAAACGGATTCAACGAACACGAGGCCGTGCAGGTTGATGTACGTTGCGAAGAACAGAATCCAAGGAATTGATAGGATCCTTATCTATCTGGCCAATACTAACAACACCTCATGTAGTACGATCCCGCGTCCCTACAATATATGCTGGACTTCTTTAGAGAGGTAGCCCAGTCGATACCTGTCGATTCTTCGCTCAGCAGTACCAGCAGTTCGCAAGATGATGATGACGCCATGTCGGTGGAACCGCTCGTGTCGCGAGATGATTCTTCGAAACGTGCCGGCATCATCGTACTAAGAGAAGACTTGGACTTTTACGTCATTCCGCCACGGGCAGACATCACCCAAGCAGGGATGATGGCAATAAAGCGTGCCGCTGGTCAGGCGCTGCAAAAGCAGGGGGGGATCTTTTCTGGTCTGAAACGTAGTGACGAGCCGGGGACTACAGAGTCGCATCTTATTGAGATGCTGACGGCAGGGTGAGTCTGTCCCATATGCCAAAGTCGTTTTCCCTTCTCCTCGTTCTTCTTTCCTTTTCTGTTCTCGTTTCATTTTCTTTCCTTCTTCTCCTTCCTTGGCTCTTTCTATTTCCCTCCTCATCTCCCTCGCTTCTGTCTGCAGTCTATTTCATTGAAGATACTTCTGCGTTACCCCTGTTGATCCTTCTAATACGCTGACACATCCCCTCAGAGGCTTCAACCACGACGACACGTGGGGCCATCGAGCTGGAGAGCCCAACAAGGCCGTCATCTGCAGCCTGGCCCTAGCCCGCCTACGCAGCGACATCAAGGGCAACGAAATGGGCACAAGCGCCGTGGGCATGGCACAGAAACTCCTCCTGTTTTGGAGAAAGCCTGCCCGGAGATGCTGGTGGGAGGGCATTGACCTGACCGACATTGAGGGCGTCGAGGGGAAGCTCAAAGTATGGATCCGGCGTGTATGGACGCTGGAGATGAGTGTTCTTGGACTTCGCTAGCCTTATTGTTCTTTAATCTTGTTCTTGTCCTATCTAGTCTTACACCCCTTTCTTTGTCTTATTCGTGTTGGTTTTTGTGAAGAACGGGAGGCAAAAACGGCCACCTCACTCGGCCAGCGTAAAAGCAACACAGCATCAACCTTTTTTTTTCTATACACATATATCTACATATACACTTTTTTTCCATTCCTGTCCATTTTTTTTGCCCCATATATCTGTCTGATTGCTCTTTTGTTCCGAATCATGGGTGTAGTAGATATACATACCACGCGAAGGGAAGGCTTCATATTCAAGGTGTTTATTGGAATCGGGTCCCAGACTTCCGACGCCCGGGTTGTTCATTTTTCACCCGTGTCCTAGGTTTAGCGTGCCAACAAAGTGAAATCTGCCCTTGTTTGGTTTCAGCCTCACTGTGTTCTTCTTGTTCTTTTTCTTTCGGGTCCTGTTTGCTCCTTTTTTTCGTGTCTGCGAGCTTATTCTGCGTATCGCAGCCCGGTAGACAGCAGAGAGCATGGGATTGTAATGTAGCACTTGTCATACCAAAGGAAAGGTGGAAAGCCATTGGCTCGGATTGGGAGGTGAGGGTTGGTATTGGTTGGTATTATTGTGCCTATTCGCACCTATTGTACCTGAAGCACACACACTACAGTATAGATGCCTACTCTCGGTCGTCTTCCGTCCTTTTTTTTGCTTCTTCAAAAATTTCCTGCCGCAATCAGACTGCTTCGCTTTTTCGTTGCCTCCTCCCGTTCTCTCCCCTCCTGCAACAGAGACACTGCCCCCTTGTTTTGGCTGCAATTACTCGTCAATCGACTTAACACATTCCCACTCCCCGCGCAGATTCTCCTTCCACAGTGAAACCTTATTATCCGCTCCACTAACAGCCAATACGTTGCCACTCAAAGACCAGCTGACTCTCCACACGGCGGCTTCAAAGTTGAGCACCTTGGACTCCCACTGCCCGTTGGTGGAAGGGTCAGACGTCCAGATCCGTACAGTCTTGTCCTGCGAAGCCGACGCAATGTACGACTTTTGCAACACGGTCGGCGACCAGGCAACGTCACGGACCCAGTCCCCGTGACCCGCCAAGGACTCGCCCTCTTGCTTATATGACTGAGAAGCAGGGTCAAAGGACCAAATCTTGACCATGTTGTCCGAACCGCCCGTGACGAGCCGTCGGTTGCCCATTGAGCCCGAAGTGGGGGCACTGCTAATGATACTACCGGGAGTCGTGGCCGGTGCCCATGAAACGGAGTTGACGCCCAGACCGTGGGCCGGGAATGTGACGTGGTCAACGGCCGTGTCCTTGAATTCGAGAACGCTCACGTTGCCGTCGGAGGATGCGGTGGCGAGGAGGCAGCCGGCCTCATGGGGGGACCAGGCTACCACGTTGACCGAGGCCTTGTGTTGGGAGAACTCGTAGATGCGCTGCCATTGGTTGTTCTGGCCCTGCTCCTTCCAGATGAATACCTTGCCGTCGTAGCCGGACGATGCGAGTATGTTGCCATATTTGGGATGGGCCCAAGATACACACCATACAGCACCTTCGTGTCTGGAAAGCAGTTCACGGATGCCATATTAGCTTTATATTCCTCTGTTTTTGTGTTTTGTGTTATGGGATTTTTTTCGGCTCATATCAAGCTAGCAGGCTCTGGAGTGAGAACGGTTGCGTCGGATGAGGGGTGATTGTCGTACCCTTTGAGCGTCTCGATATGACGCTGTGATTCGCCGTCAATCTCGAAAATCTTCACGGTCCGGTCGCTGGAGCATGTTGCAAGCTTTCGGCCGTAGTAGTCCAAGACTGCATCATGCTATTGAATCGAGGCGGTCAGTCAAGGGGTGCGCATTGGGTGTACTTGCAGCCCCAGCGGTCAACATTCTGCGAGACAAGCCTCAGTGATGGAAACACACGTACAATCATATCATCATGGCCAGAGTTGGCAATGACTTGCGCCGCCTATAGAAGAAGAAGAAGCATGTTAGCAAGACTGCGTCTTCCGTTCCTCCAGGCCTGGCCGAGCTGAAACTCTCTATTCAGCTTCTTTGGGCGGAGGATATAGCTTGACTAGTTCGTACCATGATGGGAAACGCAGCGTGTCGAATGGCCGGCGCCAAAAGGTATCACGGGTAATGTGAAGTAGAAGGACAGAGGCTGAGGCGGTCAGGGCGGGAGAGCTGCCACGAAGCAACAAGGGACAACGAAGCTTTGGATTCGAATTGGCGAAGCGGCGCAAGAACCTGAGTGGCCAAGCTTGGCTGCTTGTTTGCCAACTGTCACCAACCAGATCAACGGGACGGGGGTGCGGCGGCGGCGACACGTGATCTGGACGTCCCGTGGGGTTCTCCATTCCCTCCTGCATCTAGGAAGGTACCTAAGGTAGGTATGAGGGTATAGAAAAAGTTACCCTCCCCAACGCAATCCCCACTACCCTGTCCTAAGTGGGGCTTGAACACAATTGGCCAGTACCAAAGTCAAGGGGAGTCCGGTGGATACTCCTCAAAAACCCCTGTCAGGGTAGTGGATAAGGCCTTTGGGAGGGTAACTTCTTTTTCTATGGTCTCGATAGCTATGTACGTTCCAGGTGTTCCGTATGTAGGGTGCAGGTACATTGTACCTAATTATGACGATGCACTTTGACGTGCGTTGTTTTTTGCGATGCCGCGTCTTTGGAACGACGTGTTTTTTAAGTCCTGCCATACGTGCCTCCGAAAAGCTCTCAGAGGCCTTTGCTGCAGCTTACGGGCTGCAGGCCGTCTCAAGACTCCCACCGTCTTTTCTTACCGGTTCTGAGGGTATGTAGTTCGCTCTGCAGAGGGAAGGGCTGCCGGGTTCCATGTCACCGCCGAGTGACCCAAGTCTGGGGCGCCTCGGGAGTTGCCGAGGAAAAGGCCGAGAACGAGCAGTCAGTGCGATATGTACATAGTCGGTGGCGCACCGCACCTCGGTACAGAAGCCGGGACGTCACGTCCACAGTCCTAGTCCATCACCACTTCCCACCTGATGGACACTGATCCTCCGTCCCGTCTCGCATCCTGTTTTCTTCATCGTATGCTTGCTTCCTTGTCAAACATTCACACGACAGAGTCAGAATATCTTGTGGCCTCGAACATCATTACCTGTCTATCGCTGCTGCATCTCGTTCCTGATCGATACCAACCCCACCATTTGCGCCGAGCCGTTTGCAACGTCCTGCGATCGACAGCACGCTACCATTACTCTTACAAGCGTTCACCGTTGATATCTACAACTACAGTACTCGATCGCTACTCGATCGGGCTTGTTCGCAGCCATGGCCGACGCTTCCTGCAGCGCCCCCTCGCCGTTCAAGCGTCTCGCCGACCACCAGTCCCGCGATGTCAGCCACCATCAAGACCGACTGGTCGACCAATCCGCCAGCCAACGACATGGTGTATGTTGTTCCTGAGAAAGCTCGTCCTGCTTCTTTTCTAGACGCCGACTGACTTGTCGTGATGTTGGATACCAGCCTTTTCGATCAGGTCCCCAGCAAGGCCCCGGCCCAGACAATTTCAACGCCTTCATTCAAGGCGCATCGATTCCCGGCATGCCTCATGACCCGGCCAACAGACTCGCCGTTCACGCATCAGCGCTCCAACAACCAGGCTCTTCCATGGGCTACCATCGCCAACACCCGGCGCTCTCACAACAAGCAAGAGCCTCACCGGCCCCCGTTGCCCCCAGCTGGGCTGCCGAATTCACCCGCTTCTCCTCTCCGCAGCACACGCAACCCTCTCCCAACATAGCTTCCCACTCACCGGCCATGCAATTAAATCAGCAGCGGCCCATGCAAATGGACCTACAGTCCGCCTTTGGCCAAGCATTTGGCTCGCCCATGTACGGTGGCCCAGCAGCAGGACTCGGGTTCATGGACGCGCCACAAGTCGCCTCAGAAGCAGACTTCGATAAAGAAATGTCGCAATGGATGTCCGCCCATGGGAGGGCAGACATGTCAGAGGTAGATGCCGCCATGGACCAAATGGCGCGCGAGCTAGAACGCAACGAAGCAACCCTCCCAGCCGACGCTGAGATTTCCGCCGCTGCAACACCTACCACGGCCAGCGAAATAGAAACCCCCGCCTGTGTACGATTCAGCGACCTCGGCACCCCCGAGATTGCTAACCTCTCTCTTCAGGACGCAGCTAGCGAACAAGTACCCGTCAACGCACCAGTGGAAGAAGCTGTCCTTGACGAGAATAATAACGTGGCAGCAGACAAGGCCAAGTCGGCGGTATCAGAGGCTGCCGAGCGCCTCCTTGAAACTGTCCAACATGAAAGTGGCGAGAAGTGGAAGAATTCCGTCTTTCTCTCCCTCATGCGGGATTTCCGCGATGGAAGAAAAGATATCGTTGGGAACGAAATTCGTGAAACAGAGGGCGCGGGAGGGGGCGAGCATTCAGAAAAACAGCAACAGGACGCGGCGTGACTGGTGCTCTGTGGTGGGGAGAAGGATGGCATTCCTGTGGGTGTCTCGGTCGTGCTCGTGCCTGTGGTTTCTTGTATTCGTGAGCTCAAGCCTATGATGTGCTGCGCTCGATTTCTCAGCGAGACGGCGTTTCTTTGAATATGGCCATGAGAGGGTTCTTTGTTTTTTTTTTCTGCTCTGCATTTTTTGGGTACATCATGCTCCATATGTCTAGGTTTCATGACATTTCTCCCAAGGTAGACCGTGTCTGCGAGGAGAGGTCTTTGCATGGGGTTTGAACTAGGACCTGATGACGTTGCTTGAGAGGAACGCATTGAAGGGGGTACATAGTACGAGGGCAGGATCTTTTGACGGGGAGGTTGTGGTGGAGAAAGCCTGATCCGGCTGTTTTTTCTTTTTTTTTCACTGCGTCATTGCATATGTGTATGTGGTTTGCTGTCGTGAGGGACACGATTGGACCACAAATTGATACATGCAAAAGAAAGGATGATGTCGCTTGGCGTTGACTGGGCCATGTCGGCTTGAAAACTGTCGAATCCAAGTCTCCATGTCTACATATGCTCGTATCTCTTCCACTATCAGAACACGAAACACCATCAAATACGAAAATTAAGCCAAGGATAGCAGCACCATTCAAAAAAGTGAGAAGGTGGACGCCGTACTCTCACAATCCAAACATCACATCACATCACACATTTCACATCTACACGCGCCCAGGCCTCCTACAAACAGCCAAGCCTCGAAGGGCGCGCTCCCATGCCTACACGGATGCGATTCCTGCGTTTACTAGACGCACCCATCCCACTCCAAAATGGGCTCCTGGCAAACGAAACTAAAGCAACTTGACAAATGTACTCCGTCTCGAGACAGACAATGGGGTTCCAGCATCACCATCGCCATGCACGGAATGTACAACAACTGGCTACATATTGAGTTCAGCTTTACTAAGAAGAGCTGAAGCAGTCCCGTTGGAACGATTCTTCCATGGGAGCGGCGAGTCCGACGTGCTGCTTGCTTCCCGAATCACCAGGTATGGAAAACTCGCTGCAGATACCACCGGACTAGGTCGTAACCCATGAAGTAAGAGCACTGCCCAGTTATCATCGTGTAGAAATGAAGAAAAGAATAATTTCAATCCCAAGCACTAGCATGGCATGCATTTATTCCAAAGTCAACTATATCCAACTTGGAAAGTAGAAAACCCAATAAGCTGAGACAACTATGAAAGGACCATAAGAAGAAAAACGCCACAGATGTACCCCTACCGGTTGAGGAGTGTTACCAAAGATAGAAACAGAAAGCCTCCCTCCATTTAATAATCATCCCAGTCAGTCTTAGTATTCCTCCTCTCTTCCTCTTCCTCTTTACCAGTGCTCGTACCAACCACGTACCAAATTCAAACGCCAGCCAAACTAACCAACACAGCATATGTATTTCATTCAGCCCCCCCTCCCGTCCACCTCGATTCCCATACTTTCGAGTCCTCTCATTTCCCAATTGAATATACACTTTACTTCCCAACAACGTCGAACCCCGCACCCACCAACATTCTACACCGACCAAGAGAAAGAAACACACCCACACGACGTCAAATCCACATCCCTCTCCTGCAGCGGCGACGACGACGACGACATCTCCCAAGAACTAGCACTAGAGCTAGCAAAGTGATCCGAGATGCCATCTCGGCCCCCCCTATTTGAAACTTCATTGATTTTAATCGTAATAGGACGGTGGTTCTCGTCGTAGTTGATGACCTTGTCGCGGCCCCCGTCGAGGATGATGTACTGCGTGCAAGTCGCATCGGGGGAGTAGTCGGGACGTCGCTCGACAAACTTGACCAGCTTGGGATACGGAGCCTTATAGTTCGCCGGGGAGGGCGTGTCGGACAAGCTCGTGGAGGAGGGCCCTGCCGAGGAGGAGGAGGTGGTGGATTTTGTGGAGGCAAAGGTCTGGTTGGGGTAGATGAAGACCTGGAGCTTGATGTTTGGCCAGGTACAGATCCAGGGTTTGTCGCCTGAAGAGGCGGCGAAGCTTTTTCTCATGAAACGGGATTTGTCGAATGCTGAGGCGCGGGGGCTGAGTAGATCCTCATCTCGTTTGTCGGCCCCGGTAGCCATGGAATTGGGAGACGTGCTGCTGGAGGAGGAGGAGTGGGAGGATGAGGGTGAGGATGAGGGTGAGGTGGGAGGCGCCTGGAGCTGATCTTCTCGCAGGATGACGGTCTTGTTATACTCAACCTCGAGGTGCCAAGCTGGTCCGCGGCTTCGCTCGGCCAGATCTTTGACGAGGATCAGACGCTGAGACTCTGGGATGTTGGGTGGCTGTGAGCCCCAGATGAATTTCGACGCCTTTGGATCGAATGGCGCCAGTTTGAGGGCGAAGTTGGTCGTGTCTGTTGCATCCGGCACGGTTGTCACATTCATCGAGTACCACCGGAATGGCACATCACAGCTCCAAGCCGGGCTTTGGGCGGGGTTTTTGATGCACGCCTTGGGAACCAGGTACTTCTCCATAGGAGGTAATGCGTAGCATCCCGTGTCCAAAGGAGGAAGGCCATGAGGGAGCTCGTGCAGATACTCAATGTTATCCGATACTAACTTTTGCCCGCTTGATCTGCGTCACATCAGTAAGGCATGCTCAGGCGTGTGGGATAGTAATATAGGAAGAAGGGGGAGAGAGAATGGCTTACTTGTCCCTTGGTGGAGGGGTTCCATGTTGCCTTGTAACAATGGTTCCAATCACCGTGCCCATAATGATGCCCATAATGACGATTCCGGACCACAACAAGCATATCGCCCAGTAAGGAACGACTCCCCACAGCTTCTTCTTGGCTCTCCGCTGCCACTTGCCCTGTGGAGGTTTCTCGGCGTACTGCCGGGCAGCCCCATTTACTTGATGGTAGCTTTCGACAGATGGTACACTGCGTATGGAGTCTGTTCGCTGAGGTGTGTTGTGAAGATCGTCCTCTGTCGACGAAAACTCGGGATTCCGCGTGGCAAGGCCGATACCACCTGCGCCAGGAATCGGCGAAGCAGGCGGAGGGGTCGTCGAAGCCACAGGTTCAGTTGTGTTGGTTTGGGGAGGAATTGAGGTAGCGACCGCGCATTCGGTCACGGGTTTAGCCACACATGCTTCGTCTGGATAGCGCGTATATGGCGGGAGTTCTTCCATGTGCCCGAGGGGTCCGATCAAGTCCCCAGCTTCCTCACCATCAGGCCCTAATTGTCTGCGGTATCCGTTGCCGAGACCGTTGAATCCGACAGGAATGGATTGTTGGGCTGGGTCCTCTGGAGTCGCGGTAGATTGAGTATACAAGGCATACGGGTGAGCCGGGCCTCGAGGCCCGCTATATGCGCTGCTCAGCGGTTCAGTCGAGGATGTGGCATTGCTGTATGTCCTTTGAAGATATAATTGATACGGATGGGATGGCTGAATGGGCCCTGGAAATTGAGGATCGGAATGTGTCGCACTGCTCGAAGAGGATGATTGTTCGTTTCGAGTCGATGTTAGCCCATCGTTTCGGAGAGTCAGGGAGTCGTGAGGGCGAGGACGGGACTTCGATGTGCTCGACGGTCGATTCAAGTCGTCGGTGTCCTTGGAAGGTGTGGCGGAAGCCGAGGTAGTCGGTTGGGAAGAGGAAGGAGGGGGAGGATTGGAGATCCGGTCTGAGTCGGGTTGGAGTGGAAGAGGACTGGATATCGAAGGCGCATTTGGGCCGGTGCTTGCGGAAGGGCGGAACCCGTCAGAGACGGCATTTACAGCTAAATCATAATCGTCCTCTGATTGCCGTACAGAATCTCTGGTCGTTGATGCCGTCCGTTCAGCCGTCGAGTCGCTCTCGCCGGGCTGCATGTCGGAGTTTGAGCCTGTAACTCGGGGCCGTCTAAATGGGCAAGCAGCCACAGTAGACCGACCTTGGCCTCGAATTGGTGGTGCTAGCGACACTCACCGCTTCGATCCCAGCCGAGTACACGATCCACCAAAGAAAAGGCCGCGACTTGCAAGCGACAACACGCCAGGTGTTGTGCGATATGATGCGATAGGTAGGCTAATATGTCGAGGGGCCGTTTTGGTCGTCGAGGTTGAAGCTTGGTTGATCGGGTTGCAGCCAGCCAAGCGAAGAAGGAAACGCCGGGTAGTTTCAATCTAGGGCTGCGCAGGGCAACGCTCGAGGACCTATCAAGCCACGGTGAACCGAGGGGGACAGAGTATCGAAGAGGGCAGAATGATCACGGCAGCGAAGCTGGAGTGGCAGGCAGAGACTTGGCTTGCCAGTCCAGTCAGGATGATTTCTACGTGTGGATGGGCTGGGCTGGGAGTCGGGAGTCGGGAGTCGGGAGTCGGGACTGGCCTGGCCTTGGAATCTGGGGAGGACACTCCGTTAGGCGGCAGCAGCATCTCCAGCAATCAATCTCACGGTAAGTGGGCGGGCTTGCCGGTTGAACGCCGTCGCAGCGAATACTGCGACCCTGCAAGGAGGGTTGTTACTGTTAGTGGGCGAACATCCGATAACAGGCCAATCAGGTCAACCGTGTGTGAGGCTTGTGAGCCCGTTGTGGAGGCTACCCGCCTGGAAGCCAGCGTGGAGGGCCAGGCCCCTTGCCATTGGCTGCAACCAGATCCCAGCCGGGCAGTGTGTTGTACACTGTACGGGCAGTACAGGGGGAACGGGCGCTGGGCTGAGTGAACAAGCTGCCGCTTTCTCGGAAAACGAGACTTCCAGCCGCAGTCATTGCACCGTCATGGACTCATTGATCCATCATCACGATCTGATGGCCCCCCATCATTCCGCTGCTTTCTGGCATGATGCATCTGCCGCTCAACCCCCATCAGGTGCAAGGAAGTCACGGATTACATATAGAAACAATACTTGGGGGGTTGACTGAATACATATGTACATAGTAAAAACTAAACCCCCCTACCTAGTAGTGTGGGTTCATAGGTAGCGCTGGCCTCGTGGTGTTTCCAACAGCGACAGATTCCAGAATGTCCCAGGTCAAACATCCGTCAGGGTGCTATGTATCCTCGTACATATTGGCCAAGATAATCATCATCTTAGAGGAAGATCTTCTCAAGTAAGTCGAGTTCGACGAGTTTGTCCTCCGTTCCATCTCCACCATGCACACGCGCATGCCATACACGATCCCTTTCTGCTTCACAGTTTTCTACCCTCCCATACCGTGAGCAGACACGAACAGAACAGGATTCGTTCTTGAGATGCGCAACCCATCAGTAGGAATCGTGACCAGCTGGCTACCTCCTATGTATGTACTTGGCTTATGCCAACCCGCTACAATACTATGTCCTTTTACGTTTCAGATCTGCCAACAACAACAACAGCAGCAGCAACAACAACAACCCAACATACCTCCGACTCGCCTCTGCCAAAATCAAGGAGTACCTACATGCCTATAGCCAGTATCAGATTTCGATAAAGCCGTTGAACATGGCATGTCATAATAACCGTGACAACGCATAACCTGATTACTATTGACACTTACCCGGCGAAACTTTCCCAAGTCGCAAAGCTTATTGCACCGACTTCCGTTGCGCTATATTCACATACGGAGTGCATGGCAAAATAAATCCCTCCTCTGTGGCAATGAACTTTGCTTTCGACTTTTCGCTCCCGGTGTTACATTGAAACCTCGTAAACCACCCTGAGAAAAGGATGCGTTATGTACGTGTACAATCATGCAACACTCTCTGGTCCGGGTAAGCTCTGCGCCAAGTAATCGAAGACTTCATCGCCGCATCTATTTTTTGACTTGACCGTGAAGACCTGAAGCGAAATGGGCATTTTTCCCCATATAGACACAGATCATTCATTACTCGACGCTGCGGCGAGCGAAAAAAAAAGGGCAGGGATAATTTCACTGACCGTTTTAGATAATTTCACTGACCATTTCGGATATTTCCACTGCCCTGATTAGTAA
>SRPQ01000043.1:0-66571 GCA_018360075.1 Claviceps cyperi
GCACAAGACATAAAAGGAAAAAAAAAACGGGGGTCCCGTATTACCCAACAAGTTACTCCGTAAAACCGGCACAAAACAAAACAATCAACATTTCAGACACCGCCCCCCACAGTCAAGCGTTTGATAGGATACGCCTCCTGTTCAGTGACAAAACACACACGACGGCAACAGTACCGCATCTCTCTCTCTCTGAGCCGACCCCCCAAAATCCCCCATTCCAATGAAACCAGCACGCGGCCTAGGGAAAAGCATATGGGCGCCCGGGGCGACGAACCGCCGCAGTAGCTCCAAAAGTGGCAGCGATGAACACCAACCCGAAGCGCGAAGTAAGTCGCTCCCCGCCGCCGCCGCCGCCGCCGCATCATCATCATCATTGCCATCAAAAACACCAGCTGCACCGCCATCACCAAAAAAGAAGACCAGCAGCACAGCCACCACTACCCCCCCCGCTGCGGGAACCTCATCAGAGCTCCGCATCCAGTCCTTCCGCCGCTTCGAGCAAACCTGCCACCGACTGCGCTGGAAATTCATCGACCTCCAGAGCTCATATGATCGGGCTCTGCGCCCTCTCGAATGGAAATTCACAGCCCAGGACGCGGAGCGGAACTTCAAGGTTGATTTCCACGAGTTTTACGCGTGGATCGAGCAGGCGCTTGTCTTTCTGCTGCGTATTTTTGGCGTCGCTGTTGCGAGGGCCGGCTGGGGAGGTGGTGCTGGAGGAGCAAGACGGGGTGGTGGTTTCTCGTCGTCGTCGTCGTCGCATGCATATCATCATAATGTGCTCAAGGCGCTGGAGGATACGCGGAACCCGTTGCATGGGACGCTGGGGCGGGGGACGGTGATTGAGGCGCTGTGGAAGGCAAAGGAGCTGCGGAATCGGTGGAAGGACGCGGCGGAGGGGAAGGAGACGCCGCCGCTCAAGTTGTATGATTTGCGGTGGATCGTGGCGTCGATTTTGGGGGGGTTGGAGGAGGCATATGGGTTGGCGGGGAGGGAGGTGGTGCAGGGATCGGATTTGGGATTAGGACGGGAGGAGAGGAGTGAGGGGGAAGAGGAGGAGGATGGGTGGGAGTGGATGGTGGAGATGATGGATTGGGAGCCGGATGGTGGATGGTGATTTATCATTTGGAGGGATGGTGATGATGTGGTGGTGGTGTTGACGGGTTTGTTATTGAATGGCCAATACATATATGTACACTCGTGGGGTGTACCCTTTGGGGAAAAGGACACTCACTTTATCTATGTGAATCGTCACCCCGGGAGGATATTGCATATATTCACGTGCTCAGAGAGGCAGGCACCTTTTATTTTTGATACAAAGCAAAGCTCTCTCAACTTTGCGTGGCGTGGCACGGCTCACGAGTATGTATGTACCTATGTACTACTCCGTACGACCTTTTCGGGTACAACTCGGTACAAAAACGGACCGGCGGCCGGTTCATCGGGTGCTTCGCTCGGTCCCGCGCCGTTGACCCCGGCGAGTGTGGCTAACGACGAAGAAGGCCGATCGATGGCAAAGGGTAAAATGGTTTCAATGACGCGCACTGGGATGCGCCGATGCAGGGACCTGATCCACAAGCTACCGGGGCAAGATAGGTCGGTAGGTAGGTACCTACATACCCATGGAAGATGTAAGAGGTAGGTAGGGATCCAATGTACATAGCAGTTTCAATCTCGAGTCGACGTGCCTCTGCGACGTGCATCACCATCTCAACATTGCCAGTTCGCCCGGCAGCGCCCAAGTTCCAACCGCATTTTGTATCAAAACGCGCCTTTGGCGATTGGTCAGCCGCATCAGCCACGATTGAACGCAGTCTGAGCAAACGTCTTCTCGCCGGCCCCTGGCTTCACCTGCTCAGGCCAACGCCTCGAAATCTCTGCCGGTGCCATGCGACGAGCCTCCCGCGTCAGTCGATGCCGACCCCGCGAGTAAAGTCGCCGCCCCGGCAACCTCTTCGGCGCAGCACCCGAAACGCCACGGACAATCGAGAAGTCAAGATTGAGACGGTTGACCGTCAGCAAGATCATGAACAAGACCCCGTGGAAGCCGTGCCAGTGAAGCGCGCCGCCCGCTCAAGAACAGCCGCGAGCTCCTCCCCCAAAAAGGCCAAGCGGGAGCCATCTTCCCCAGACGCTCACAAACCCGTCAAGATCAAGGACGAACTCGCCAAGGCAGAAGCCCTCAAGGATCGGAAATTCAAACTCTTCTCCGCCACTTGCCGAATATCCCCCTTTCCGGACTTCCCACGCCCAACACCCCACGAATGCACCATCGCGCACCGCATCCTCGCCCACGTCCACGGCGAGCGACATCGGCCAGAAGCCATCATCGCACCCACCACCTCGGCCGGCTGCGGCAACAGCCCCTCTGTCCTAGATGCCCTCATCCGCACGATCCTCTCCCAAAACACGAGCAACGCGAACAGCACCCGCGCCAAGTTGAGCATGGACAGGGAATACGGCGGCTGCGACAAGTGGGCTGAGATTGCACACGGCGGACAAGCCCGTCTACAAAAGGCGATCCAGTCTGGTGGTCTCGCCGCGGTGAAGAGCAAGGTCATTATAGGGATTCTGGACCAGATCAAGGAGAAATACGGGGTGTATTCGCTGGATCATTTGTTTGGGGCGTCTGATCAGGAGGCTCTGCAGGAGATGATGTCGTTTCCGGGCGTGGGACCCAAGACGGCGAGTTGTGTGTTGTTGTTTTGTCTGCAGAGGCCGAGTTTTGCGGTTGATACGCATGTGTATCGGATTACAGGGCTGTTGGGCTGGCGGCCGGGAAGCGCGACGCGGGAGGAGGCGCAGGCGCATTTGGATGCGGTGATGCCGGATGAGGAGAAGTATCCTTTGCATTTGCTGTTGGTGACGCATGGGAGGCGATGTGAGGAGTGTAGGGCCGGGGGGAAGAGTGTTGGGAAGTGTGAGTTGAGGAAGGTGTTTAAGGGGAGACGGTTTGATGCTGAGGCGTGGACAGAGGTTGCAGAGGCTGTGGAAGGGGAGAGTGTCAAGGACGAGGTTGTCGAGGGGGAGTAGTGCTCACGTTCTCTATCCGGTTGGTAGAAGATGATGTGTGCAAAGACGACGTCGTGTTTGCCAGGAGTGAGACTCAGAATAGTAAGAAGGAATGCGAGTGAGTCGTGACTTCCACTCAAAATGTCCAGAGAGGAAATCACATGAAGGATTTCTGCAGAAGCACAGAAATAACCGGGGTGCTTTGCTTCAGCATTCTCCGCAAGGTTTCAAGTTTGAATTGGCTCCAATTTCGCATCCCGGTCCATGCCATGCCCCAAGTCCCCCCCACCTTGATCCCCATGCGGGCCGGGGAGGGTACATACCCACTACATATACCTCATACATAGATACATAGATAAGTCGGAAGGATGGAGCGCACCTCACTCGCATCCCTGCGCGCTATGATGTTGGCGGTTTGCCCTACGTACGTTACGTTACATATGCCTCATTTGGGTATCTGTTTCAGTGGTCTTGGTTTGTCCTACGTTTCTGCAACGTTTTTATTCGTGCGTGACTACGAGAAGCACTCGTACCGGTAAACCTATTCTTGTCTTTTCGGAGCACGCCCGAGACACAATTGGAAAAACGATGGCCAAATGACGGTCGTTGATCGTTTTTTTTTCGTCATGCCAGTGACTAACGTTAGGGCTGACGAATATGAGGCTCTGCACCTGCCACCAACACCAAAGCCGCCCGCCATGTTTTCGCTGTGAAGTGAGGATTGCCTGCACTGACGAACGCATGCCTCGGCATCACAAGACAAGCAAAGCAGCAATGATATGATATGTATGTACGTACGTACGTACATATGAAGTAGGTACCTAGCAAGCCTTGGCAACCCCACTCTTGAAATGAAACTCTGTTTCCGAGCGGAAAAAGCACAAGAACATCTCCGCCCAAGGGACGGCGGAAACCCGGCGGCAGGATTATGCATACCCCCGCCGTTATTAATCATCAAGATGGGATTTGGAAGTCTATCGCATCCACGAGTCGGCGAAGGCGGCTGCTTACGCACTGCGCAGGGGTTTCAACTTTCTTTGGCGTCTCCCGCAGCGATGGGACTACGCCCCGCTATGGAAAGGCAGCGGACCAATGACGGCAACTGGGGCGCGGGCCAATCTCACACCAAAGACGGCAAACGGGTGCCGCTCGTTGGTGCAGCCGACAAAAAACGTTTTTTTTTGGTCGTTGCAAACGGCAGACGCCAAGTCAAACGGCGTATTAACATGAACACAAGCGTGTACATAGAGGTATGTAACACACATATATACACACATACATACCTGCTAACTATCACTCTGCTTCTCCCTTTTTTTCCTGGCGTTGCTCGTCCCCCTTTTTACGACGCGAGCATCCGTTCTTTTTATTCTTCCATTCGTTTCTTCTTCTCTCCAACGTCAATCGCGAACCAACGGCTTGCTCCTGCGGTTGCTTGCTCTTCTTCCCAGCTCTTTCTTTGTCTCTCGTCTGCTGACTGTCCTCGAGGTGAAGGCGACCTCGGCCGATTCTCCGCAATCATGGCTGTTGGTGGGTTGTCGGTGGTGCTGCTGACAGTGCTCTCTGCGGTGCTTCCGTCTACTGCGGCTGCGGTTGTCGCGGGGGCTGGACAAGATGCAACTGGTACGTGTTTGGGCACAAGGTGGGAAGAATGGAGAGAATGGTCTGCTAATCTCGCTCGCAGCTCTGGCCGTCCGTGATCCTGGCGACGCCATGGTCGTTCAGCGTGCCACTGATCAATCGCCGAGCGGCTACGCGCCATCACATGTCGACTGTCCCACGACGAAGCCCCGGATCCGCGACGGCTCGTCGCTCTCGCCTCAGGAGCTGGAGTGGCTGCCGCGGCGGCGTAACGAGACGATTGCGCCGATGCGCGCGCTGCTGAAGCGGCTGGCTATCCCGGGCTTCGATGTCGACAAATACTTTGCGGGCGTGGAGAAGGACCCGACGGCGCTGCTCAACATTGGCCTCGCCGTGTCGGGCGGCGGCTATCGCGCGATGCTCAATGGTGCCGGCGCTGTTGCCGCGTGGGATAGCCGCTCCACGGGCAGCGATGCGGCCGGCAACCTCGGCGGACTTCTGCAGAGCGCGACGTATATTTCGGGACTCTCGGGCGGTAGCTGGCTGGTCGGCAGTCTGTTCGCCAACAACTTCACCTCGGTCCAGGATGCGGTGCACTCGCCCGCCATCTGGCGCTTCAGCGACTCGGTCCTCAAGGGCCCGGCCCAGTACAGCCTGATCCAGTACTACCGCGCCATCCTCGACCAGGTCGTCGACAAGGACAAGGCCGGCTTCGATACCTCCATCACGGACTACTGGGGCCGCATGCTCTCGTATCAGCTCTTCAACGCCACCCACGGCGGACCGGGCTTTACCTTTTCTTCCATCGCCCACGATGCCGACTTCGCCGCCGGTAAGACGCCGCTACCTCTGGTCGTTGCCGACGCGCGGGCCCCGATGGCCAAGATCATCTCGTCCAATTCCACCGTCTTTGAGTTCAACCCGTGGGAGATGGGCTCCTTTGACCCCTCTCTGCAGGGCTTCGTGCCTCTGCAGTACGTCGGCTCCAACTTCTCCGCGGGTGTCATTGCCGATCCGGACGCCAAGTGCATCATCGGCTTCGACAACGCCGGCTTCGTCCTCGGCACCTCGAGCAGTCTCTTCAACCAGATCGTGCTGTACCTCAAGGACGACAACTCCCACGCCGTCCCCGAGGACGTGCCCAAGTTCATCATCGAGGCCCTCACCGGCCTGCTCACCACGCTCGGCCAGACAAGCAACGACATTGCCGACTGGACACCCAACCCATTCCGCGGCTGGAACCCGCAGCGCAACCCGGCCGCCAACGACACCCGCCTCACCCTCGTCGACGGGGGCGAAGATCTCCAAAACGTCCCCTACCACCCTCTCCTTCAGCCTGCCCGCCACGTCGACGTCGTCTTCTCCATCGACTCTTCTGCCGACACCGACACCGGCTGGCCAGACGGCGCCTCCGTCATAGCCACCTACGAACGCTCTCTCCAAGCCTCCATCTCCAACGGGACCGGCTTCCCCTCCGTCCCCGGCAAAGATACCTTTCAAAACCTGGGCTTCAACTCCCGCCCCGTCTTCCTTGGCTGCGACACCCGCAATCTGTCCTCTCCGGCACCCCTCATCGTCTACATCCCCAACTATCCCTACATCTACCTCTCCAACATCTCCACCTTCCAAATGGCCATCGAGACACCCCAGCGCGACGCCATTATCCAAAACGGCTGGGCCGTCGCCACGCAACTCAACGGTACCCGAGACTCCTCTTGGCCCGTCTGCGTAGGCTGCGCGATGCTGTCCCGGAGTTTTGAGCGGACTAACACGCCTGTGCCGGACAAGTGCAAGGAGTGTTTTGCGAGTTACTGCTGGAATGGGACCCTAAATGAGACGAAGCCGGCGGCGTATTCGCCCGAGTATTATAGTAAGCCGATTGATTTGCAGGCGGCTAGTCGGGGGAGTATTACGGGGGGGAAGGGGAAACATAGGGGGTTGGGGATACTGAGTGTGGCGACTATTTCGTACTTGTCCATGTTGAAGACTTTTTTTTCTGAGAGCATGTAGTTGAGAACTTGAGATGGTACTTCTGGGGGTTTTTTTTCTTCTTATTCTTCTCACTTTTTTTTTCCCCTTCTTTTTTCTATTCTTCTTTGCCCAGTTATGTGCTTCTTCTTTGTTGATCGTATGTATGCTCTCTTTGTATTTCTTGTGTGCCTTTTTTCTTCTCCCTTTATTATTTATGGGCCTGGCCTTGCGCCCTTGTTCCCTTTCTTTTGTTGGAGCGCATCGTGCAACGCTGCACAGTGTCGGTAAAGGCTGTCTGGAATTGCGGATGCGATGCATCATATCATGCGACTCGGCCAAACAAATACACACGGCGTTCTTTGAGCAACGCAAATGGGCCTTGTATTATTGATACTTTTTCATAGGGCACTAATGAATTACATTAGTGAGTGAGTTTCGCTTGATCCATGTCATTCATATGTTGCCGAGACCGATGGCGAATACAGGCCTCCATGCTCTGTCGTGCTCATCGAGGTAACTACATTTCGCTTGCGACACATCAAGCACCCGGTGCATGGATGGGCAAATCGATTCGACCGCCCTTGCTTAAGCTTAGCCCCCTACTCATTTTGCGGCTCCCTTCCAAATGGGTGGTTGAACTTCAACAACCCATTCAACCCTCCCACCCAAGAATCGTCATCCTCTGTCCGTATCACACACGGCACTCCGCCGTGCCATTCCTCTCCCGGCCCAGCCCGGCCAACAAACTCGCCCTCGACGCGAATCTCCATACCCGGCGACACACCAGCACACCGTTTTCCGTCAATATTGACATCAAGATCCCGGCCCCTATTCTTGGAGCTCATCCGCAGCGTGACTTTTGTATCCAGCGGGAGCACCAGCGACCGGAAGCTGAGACTGCAGGGGGAGATGGGCGTGATGAGGAGCGACTTGACGAGCGGGTGGATAATCGGTCCTCCTGCGCTGAGGCTATATGCCGTGGAGCCCGTGGGCGTACTGATAAGAATACCATCCGCCGTCGTCTCCGTAAGAAAATGTCCGTTCTGGTAGATATCTATAACGGCCAAATGGGGATGTGATCCTCGATGAACCGAAATCTCATTAATAGCCCGCAACGCCGGCAGCAACGCGTCTTTCGTGGCCGCTATGCTCGTACTGTGCTGGCTCGCCAATGTATCCGTCACCTCGTGGCGAATGCTCCTCCCCTGGGCATCGACAATGTCCGCCTTGAGGCGATGCCGGAGCAAAATCTTGGCCGCCCTGTGAATACCGAGACTTTTCCCGCGATGTCTCTCCCAGCCCTTCCATGAGGGCACATCAGCATCAGCATCACCACCACCACCATGGCTGCCAGCTCCATCCATGAGGCGCCGCTCATAGCGACCGTTGCTCCGCGGCACGGCGGCCGTGTGCGCAACAGCCACGTCGCTTCCACTCATGTACATTTCTCGCCACGCCTTCTTGTGCTCTTCAAAATTCCACTCCCCCAGAAATCCGAGTGTTCCCATACTAAAAGACAGAATCGGCGGCACGGATCCGTGGAGCTTGAAGAGACTCGCGGCGCGGAGGACGGTTCCATCTCCGCCAAACGTGGCAATCACGTCAATCTTGTCTGCCAAGTTGCATCGGCCGTCGGCGATGTATATCGGGAACGAGACGTGTTTTCGGAGGGCGGCCGCGATGCGCGGCTCCACCACAAGATTCACGTCCGGGTACTCATTGCGGATGTATTTCGCGAATGTGAGCACCGACTCGGCCACGTCGGGAGCATACAGCTTCTGCACAATGAGCAGGTTTCGCGGCGGTCGTGGCCAGTGCAACGACAAGAGCGACGATCCGGGCTTGATGCTCTCGAGATATCGTGGGATGATGCGCTCGGGGAGATGGCTCGCGCTGTGGACGTCGGCGATGCGTGAAGGAGCCGTCGAGATGCAGCGTCGTCGGCAGCAGCGGGTGACCCATATGGATGGTACTGGTGGTGCCGCTCTGCAAGGCGCTCTTGCACCGAGTCTGATAAGGGGAGTAGAGGCAATAAAATGCTGCAACAGCACGCTGCGCAGGGACATGCTAGCGAACAGAAGTGAAGATCATGTTGCTTTGCTGCTGGTCGTGACGCCATCCCGAAGGCGGAGAGGTGGTTGGACAAGTCGAGGGCACACGAGTCGCGACATACGACACGAAAAAGTCCATGGCCAATGAAAATTTCTTCAGCCACAGGAGTGCGGGACGGACTGTGGCACTGACTTGAGATGAACGGCCCATCTGATCTGATCTTGAGGTCACATGGCTCGACCCATCGACCCCACTGTATTATGTGCTTTTGCCCGTCTTCGGCGCCGTCCGTCTGTGACATACATTCCATTCATCCACGTCCGCTTCACTGGACTTCCCTCTTTCCGCTGCTGCTGCTTCTGGGCTCGTTGCAGTGAATGGTCGGATGTACGGAGTACCACAACGCGATTTTCGCGACCCTTGTCCGACGCGATACGGAGTAGAAGGGGTGGTTCTTTTTGCGACTCTACTCCCCACCCGACTTCGTCTTCGTGATTGCATTGCATACCTACATATTCCGCCCGACGCATCCGCTTGCCAACAGCGACCACCACCCCGGTCCATCTCAAACAAAGCATTGATGACATCGCTTTCAAGTTGCCTAACTGAGTAGCAACACAGATCATGGCCAAGTTGGCGGAGACAAGTCCCCTCGAAAATAGCATTCCCGCCCCGGGCCTTGCTACCAGAGTGCAGAAGACAACACAGGGGCAGTTTCCCCCGCCGGGTGCTCAGCATCCTTCTGGACGAACGGGCCATGGCCGTGCTGTGCAGATACTGAGGATAGTGGCACTGTCAATCTATATCAATAGCTGTTTGTTCATGTATGTACCGAAGCACTGCCACTGGGCCTCTCATTGCGTCCCACTTTACATCTGAGAATGTGCTCTTGACTCAGGCGCGCTCACAATAACACTTCTCGATAGAATATGTCTCACTCAATTTATCGGCGCACCGTTGTATTTCATTCACCGCGATTGGTTCTACGCGTACATGGCCATGACGAAGCGATCCTTTTCTCTCACCATTACGTCTATAACGCATCTTTTTGGCCCGACGACCATTCGCATTAGCGGAGACGAGTCGGTCAAGGGCCAAATCTTGTCCGCCACGGGTGGAGGTGTTGAGTTCAAATTCCCTGAGCGCATGGTTATGATTGCGAATCATCAGGTGAGTACGTCCAGAAGCCGTGAAAGAAAGAAGGAGAGAGAGAGAGAGGGAGAAAGAGGGGGGGTGGAGTGGAGAGAGAAGTCGGAGACTGCTGTGTGGCGTCGGTTTGTGTGTGTATATGTGTGTGTGTATGGAAAAGAACAGGACTAATCGACATGGCGCAGATTTATACAGACTGGATATACTTGTGGTGGGTCGGCTACGCAAACAGTCCAGGAATGCATGGTCACATCTACATCATCCTCAAAGAGTCTCTCAAGTACATTCCCTTCATAGGAACGGGAATGATGTTCTATGGCTTCATATTTCTGTCAAGGAAGATGGCGACGGACCAGCCTCGGCTCGCGCATCGACTGAACAAGTTGAAGCAAAAGAAAGTTGATCCTCGAGGGAACACGTACCTCGATCCAATGTGGCTACTGCTATTCCCAGAAGGCACCAACCTGTCCAGTAACGGTCGGAGGAAATCTGCGGACTGGGCGGCCAAGAACTCCCTGCAGGATCCAGAACATGTCATGCTGCCGCGGAGTACTGGCACATATTTCTGTCTCAACGAGCTCAAGGATAGCGTGGAATATGTCTACGACTGCACTGTGGCATATGAGGGCGTCCCGTAAGTCTCTGCACGACCCTGTGGCGATGATGTGGCGTGCAAGTGCATAGTACTAACCTGATTTGCCCTACCGCAACTTCAGCCGGGGAAAATACGGCGAAGAAGTCTTCGGATTGTGTAGCACCTACTTCGAAGGCCGTCCTCCCAAATCAGTCAACCTCTACTGGCGGCGATTCAAGGTAGCCGATATCCCCCTCGATGATCCCAAGGAATTCGAACTCTGGCTACGAGACCAATGGTACAAGAAGGATGCATTGATGGAACAATATCTCAACAAAGGCCGTTTTCCACCTTTGTCTGGAGCCAAGGTTGACTATGTCGAGACTGAGGTCCGCACCAGATATCCATGGGAGATCCTGCAAATTTTCAGCGTTGTGGGCATCTGTGGATTGTTGTGGCACAACGTGCAAAGGCTCTTGCAGACCATGTCGGGCAAGTTGACCCAGGTCTGAGCGTTGGAACTTGGGTGAGAGCGGTGATGAGATGGCATGAGTGAGCGCCTGCGCCTCAGTGGCCCGACCCGAGAACCGGTGAAAAGACCATACTCTGCACACATTTCGGTCATGTCCGGCGGGGATGATGTGTATAGATCCGATTCCCTGGTCGGGTGCAAAGCCGCAAGGCAATACGACGACATGGCTACATATTGAATGCGAAGGCTTGCCGGTAGTTTGAGCCTAGTCTTGATGATGAAGCGAGTGGCGTCTTTTGTACAAATGGATGGGTTGGAGGTGCAAAGCATTTTGGAGTTCATTGAGATCAAGTTCTCAACTGTGGGACAGCCTTGTCGGATTGTCCTCAATTGTCTTTGGAGCGTGGTGGTAGCGTAGCAACCGGGAATCCGGGACCGAAGTAGGGTGGCAAGTTGCATTTGCTGCCACTTCCTCATATTAGATGTCTACGTAGTAAGATTTACGGCTTTTGGACTGGCTGCAACGAACGGTAGTAAGAATGGTCCAATAGGTCGGGGTTGGCCATGAGATATGCGAGGGTGTAGGTACGCTCATTTGAACTCGGCCAACAAGACAGTACTTGGTATCTGCATCTGGACGAGAGGCTTATCAGTCCCGTCGAACCACCAAGCACGGTTCGCCACCCAACTATCTATGCGCCGCATCAAGCCCTGCAGAATGATAGGGAGGTATACTGACCCAGTCTCTCGGGGATTTTTGGGACCCAGATCTCTCTCTATGGCTTGGGAGTCTCCGCGACATTGTGGTATGTATGTATCTAGGTACAATGTACGTGCATACGTAGGTAGGCATGCACCGCCAATCAGAGCCGCAGGGCCAACCCCGCGTCTTGGTATTAACACGAACGCGGGGTGGGATTGTGCGGGGGGCGGCAACGTTAGCCGGCTCCGGGGCTGTGGATTTAGTAGGTATGTATCTAGGTACTTTGCGATCACAAAGCCATTCGCATGAGGGCGGCCTGCCATTTTAATTTGTGGCGGCAAACCGCCAATACATTTGGCGTCAGTTTTCATCGTCTTATTTCAATTTGTCTTGCCTGGCGTCATATGCGTACAAACAATGCGTGTGTGTAATGTGTTCAATGCGACGCTTCTCCCGATCCGGACCGAGAGCACCCAAATCTGGGCTTGCCAAGATGGGACATACATTGGGCATTTGAGGCGGTAAGGATTAACCCGCGCATCTTCTCCCTTGCCGAATGCACCCATCTGACCTTCCATGAATGCAGACTGCAGTTCCGAGTTCCAATTGCGCAAAAGTGCCAGATTTCAAAGTATGTAACCAGATCTGCAGACCAATACTGTCATGTTTTTGACATTGGTTGGTATAGTTATGATAAAAAATTGCATAAATTCTCGGATTCCCAGCGAATGCTACCCAGTTCCCGCCCACCACGATAATCCCATCTCGTCTTTCTCTGCAGGTGCATCTTCTCCTCACTTTTATTGTCCCCCGTGTCTTGTCCTGCCATAAGCAGCGACTCTCCGTTTTGTTCTAAATTCCAATCATGGCGCTTCGCAGCAACAGCACTGCGAAGCAGCACCCAGCCGTCAGAGAAGATCTTTCCGTTGCGCATCGCGAACGATCCGGGTCTCCCCCCCTCGGTAAGACTGGCGATTGGACCGAAAATGACGATGATTTTGGCTTTTCGTTGGACCACCAGCGCAAGATTATCCGGCGGGTGGATCGCCGTCTGGTGCTCACTTGCGGGGCCTTGTACTGCATCAGTTTGATGGATCGGACGAATATGAGTGCAGCCAGTATTGCGGGCATGAACGTAGAACTCAAGCTGATTGACAACCGCTACGTGAGTTCTCCCAAGTCACATATCCAATCGACCCCCCCCCCCCTTTGGCAGTCGGAAACCATGAAGTCCAAAGGCAAGGCGATGCTTCCATAAACAAGAACCAGTCTTTTTTTCTAAACCGTTGTGTCTTCTTCTTCCTCATTTAGAATATTGCCAATTTGGCCTTCTTCGTCACCTACATCATCTTCCAACCTCCCTCGACGATCATCATCCGAGCCCTCGGACCACGAGCTCACCTCGCAGGAATCACCCTACTCTGGGGAGCCCTCATGATCGGATTTGGTTTCGTGAAAAAGTGGGAGCAGCTCACTGCGCTTCGTGCCTTACTGGGGGTTTTAGAAGCTGGGTTTTTCCCTAGCTGTGTTTACCTGCTCAGTACATGGTACACTCGATGTGCGTAACACGAGACTCCTTGACCCGGCCGCCTACGCAAGCGTACCTATGCCTTCTTTTTTCGTGCACTTTCATTGGCTGACCCGGACGTGTAGATGAGGTCGGAAAGCGATATGCTGTCTTTGGCGTGGTTGGATGCGTAGCAGCGGGTTTTGCAGGTATTTTGGCATTCGGGGTAAGACGAATCAAGAAGAAATTGATCCACGTTGTCTTTGCCGCTCTTCTACCCACGGATGTCTTTCTTGTCAATTTCTGATGCGTTGGGTAATATTAGGTGATTCAACTCAACGGCAAAGCAGGCTTGACCGGTTGGCGATGGATCTTCATCATCGAAGGGGCCATCACCTGCGCCTGTGCCGTTCTCGGGTACTGGCTCCTCGTTGACTTTCCAGACTCAGCCCGTAAGTCGTGGAAGTTTTTACGTACGGATGAATTGCGGTGGGTTGTCAACCGTGTAGAGAAGGACCGTGGTGATGCTCAGCTGGAGGCCTTCAAGTGGAGCAAGTTCTTCAGGGGCGGCAAGGACTGGAAGATCTGGGTGTTTGCTCTCATCTTCTTCTTTTCCACATGCATGACCTATTCGCTGGCTTATACTCTGCCCATTATTCTCGTCTCCAGCATGCACTTCTCTGTGGGGGCGGCGCAGTGCCTGGCGGCCCCTCCGTATGTCTTTGCCGGTCTTGTCATGTTTCTCATGGGCTGGACGGGCGACAAGTATCACATCCGAGGGCCCCTGATTGTGGCCAACATGCTTCTCTGCCTCATTGGGTTGCCTATCATGGGTTGGGCGCCGAGCGCAGGGGCTCGGTATTGCGGCGTTTTCCTGGTGGCGGCTGGCGCCAACGCCAATGTTCCCACCATCATGGCCTTCCAGGCCAACAATATTCGAGGGCAGTGGAAGCGAGCTTTCTGCAGCGCTACGCTGGTGGGATTCGGTGGCATTGGCGGCATCGTTGGCAGTCTCATCTTTCGGGAGCAGGACAAGCTGACGGGTTATAAGCCGGGCTTCTGGGCGTGCATTGCCTGCGCTCTGCTTAATATTATTCTGGCATGCACGTGCTCCGTCATTTTTACGTGGAAAAACAAGAAAGCCGACCGTGGAGAGGTCATCCTGGAGGATGGTGATGCCGTTAGTACCTATTCTACACGTCCCGTCATCTTGCCCTTTATCCCCCCATGCTTTCCTCTATGGATGTCGAGCGTTCAGAACTAACCACCCACGATAGGAACATTCTGCTGCGGATTTCCGATATACCCTGTAAGGGTGTAAACAGTGAGCCACTCACCGAACTGAGAAAACCCAAGACAGATAAGGTTGGGGAAGAAAGAGTAGTGCTTGACAATGGATGAAGCTCGATTCACGACCGAGAATAAGTCTTGCCGTACTGGTGTGCATCAAGTGAGTTCGTCTGTCAGTCAGTCAGCGCAACAGTGCAAGTGGGATGAACGGCCTCAAACCTGAATCTCTCGGGAAGGCCACAGTGATAGCCGCCATCGTTGATGGGTGGGAAAGCAGAGCCTATTATTGTCGCAGACTCGCATACACTCAAGGCCATGTATGATGTACAGAGCCCAGGGTGTAACGCGCACAATGTACAATAGCCCATTTCGAATATCTTGCAGCGTCCTCGAATACTGGTCTTGACGAAATAATGAACAAGTGATGATGAAGAGCACACGTCGTGATGAGCTCATTTCTTTTTGACATCGAGCAATGTGTTGCATGTCGCCGTCATAGAGGCAGCGCTCATGAGTTTTTCGAACTGCTCAATCCTGCGCTGTAGCGGCTTCCAATGCACTTCACGGTGCGTTATAAGCCGCCATCTTTGGCTTCTGCGGCCTACCATGGTCGCTTCCAAGTCCTGTCCAGGGCGTTTTCGGGGTGGGCTAGACGGCAATCGCCTCGAGTTCAGATTCGATTCAGGATGCATTTGTCGACCTTCTCAACTGTCTTTGGTCGGGACCTTGGCGGCCTCGTGAGTGAACCGAGCCTGGGTCTCTTCTTGTGCCATCAGCCTATTCAAATCTGCCACAGCTGTACCTTGTCTCGGCGTCTTGTGATAAGGCACGCCTCTGTGCCTACCCATTACACGTCCGGAATGTGATCACATCCCGCACGCTCAACACATCCCTGGGTTTCCACATCATATCGCTGGTGTGCCGCGCTTGATCGATAATGCTCTTCCTCTTTTCTTGTGCTCTCCATGGCCCTTTGCCCTGTACGTTGCGAGATCGAGTCGCCAGCGAGAGCAAGGCACGTTTTCGTGATGGAAGCGCTCATGATATTCAGCGGAGTCTCCATGGACAGTGCAGGCAGCGTCGTCGCAGCGAGGAGACAGGCGAACACGGCTGGGCTCCGATGCTGCACCGGGATGGTTGCGTGGAAGCTGATGGAAGCGGCTGTGGGTCATGTCCTGTGTTCCGGCCAAACCTCCATGTACTTAAACGTTCTCCTCGCTGGTCATTTCGTAGGCTAGATCTTCACTGAATTTCAGTCACGTCTTTCTCTTCTTGGGTCAAGGCCTCTGGGGGTCATGAGGACTTCATGGGCTTGCGCCTTTCGTTCGCGGTAGAACGTTACGGAATCCTGTGAGGATTACCCTTTTTTGTCTTTTGTCTTGTCCTTTGTTTTCTTTGGGTTAGGATTTGTTGCAGTGAGCCTATTATAGGTAGGTGGAGGTACTTGGTACACAGCCCAAAGTGTGGATCCCACTCGTGGACCTCGTGGAATCCGGTAAAATGTGCGTTCTGTGCACGACTCCTTGGAAAGAGTCTTCTACGCCCATTGGGTTAGCTAGATCTCTTCGAGGGAATACCTAGACTCTACATCGATCCTGCATTTCTGTGCCAGAGGACTTCATCCGGGGCCAGAGAGCGGGCAAAGCAGAGCTTGAGAGCTGGTTGCAAATGAATCAGCCAGCATCGTATCAGAGCCTGGATCTGCCGATGAAGTCCCAACACAATGAAGAACTCGAAACCTCCGCCCCCACCACGAAGATGCCGCCTTGCTCTGCTCTTGCGGGCAGCGGAAAGCGCAGGCAAAACAATAACAACAACAAGAAGCACAGTTCGTGCTGTTTTCTGCCAGTGCACACCGCCCTAGATCATGCCTTTTGCGTAAGCCGTACGTAGATAGGGGAACCTGGACTCGCTTCGCCTCTTCTTTTCAACGTTCGTCATCGTCGCAAATGAATCCGGCAATGCTAATATCTTGGGCACCTGGACCGGGCATTCAGTCCAGGCCAAAGTATCGAGAAGATTATCGAATACACGTACACCCCGCTGGAAACAGCAGAGAAAACCGACGACTACGCATATTGGATCACGACAGCAGAACATCGCCACCATGTTGCGGCCCCGAGCAGGATCTTGGAAGCAACCAGGATGGTCCGAGCAACAGAGTACAAATTTCAAAAAAGCCTTGTTTGCCCTTTCGGGTCAGCTGCACTGGATGCTCACGGCGGTTTCGTGGGCAATTATGGACTCCTGGTCACTGTCTACGAACCTCTTGCGACAATCTTTGTTCAGCGTGCTCACAACTCTTTATTCTTCATGTCTGAGTACGCCTCTTGACGGTGCTCGTCCGCAGTATCAATGAATCGGACGACAGGGCTGGCCAAGTAGGTATGCGTGTTGGTAACGACTTCGGCATCCAATCTCACGGAATGGAATATAACTGGTCCAGCCCTCGTTTGACATACCACATCGCCGCCGAGACTGCAAGATTGGCTTTCAGCTCGTCGAGGATGTTGGACCCAGTTCAGGATGACATGTCCGGACTCCGACCACTTCCGGTATGTCATGCACCAATCAGAGCGGCTGCGCCAACCCCGCGTTTTGGTGACACAAGTTCACAACTCCATGTTGGGGGTTTGCGGAGTCGGGTGCCGTCTGGGGTTCACCGTTTCGGCAAGTTTCAAGTCGCATATACATACCTACAGTAGGTAGGGTCCATACGGAGTACAGAGTAGGTAGGTAAGGGTTGGTTTGCATGCACAAAGCCATTACGTCCGGTGCACAGGTAGGTTACAGGTACCTATTAGGTTCCTTGGGTATGTAGTCATGACCCGAAGCTTCCGACGAGGCATCGGCCGCTCACGGGCCACAAGCTGCCAATTTCAGTTGGCGTTGAATTCCATTGTCTTCGTTGCCTTTTTCGGCGCCACATTTGTTGCGTATTTATGCTTATTATTGAGAGGCTTCTTCCAGGTGATCAGATCCAGGGCTGGCCATGAAGCCTGCCATGCATCCCTCCCTGTCGAATGTGCCTATGTACGTACTGTCATACCTGCTTGGAGTAGACGATCCGAATCACAATATATAAAGCAAAGGGGTCCCCGCGATGTAACCATTGCCCGCTCAGTAGGTCGAATCCATGTCGCTTTCTCTGAAGGTGGCGTCTTCTCACCACCTGCATTCCCGTTTCTCGTTCTGCCACAAGCAGCGTCTTTTTCTCTCATCATGGCTTATCGCAGCGATAGCACTGACAAGCAGCACACACCCGAACATGACAAAAAATGCAAAGACACCATCGTTGACGGCATCGACAATGACGGCAACTTTGGTATCTCGCCGGAGCAGCAGCGCAAAATCATTCGGCGGGTGGATCGCCGACTTGTGCTCACTGTCGGGGCCATGTACTGCGTCAGTCTGATGGATCGGACAAACATGAGTGCAGCCAATATTGCGGGCATGAGCAAAGAACTCATGTTGATTGACAATCGCTACGTGAGTCTTCTAGTGGCGAAGCTTCCTCCTGGCAGCAGAAGCCGGGTTTCCTAGCCACCCAGAATCACTTCTCTTAACAATAGATCTGGTGGGGTGTTTTAGAACGTTGCCAATCTGGTCTTCTTCGTCACCTACGTCGT
Organism: Claviceps cyperi; assembly: GCA_018360075.1. Classification (NCBI taxonomy): domain Eukaryota; kingdom Fungi; phylum Ascomycota; class Sordariomycetes; order Hypocreales; family Clavicipitaceae; genus Claviceps; species Claviceps cyperi. Next base: position 17,938 of record SRPQ01000043.1, read on the forward strand.
CTTTCAACCACCGTCGACGGTTCTTGTTCGAGCCATCGGACCACGAGTTCATTTGGCATTAATCACCTTGCTCTGGGGCGGCGTCATGATTGGAATGGGTTTCGTGAAGAACTGGCAACAGATCACGGCTCTTCGTGCCGTGCTGGGAATTTTAGAGGCTGGGTTTTTCCCCAGTTGTGTCTATCTGCTCAGTACATGGTATACTCGATGTGCGTTCTGTGCTGCGATTTCATGCTCTTTTTGATTTCCTTGTCTATGGGCTGACTCATTGTGTAGACGAAGTCGGAAAGCGATACTCAGTCTTCTACATTGTTGGATGCGTAGCCGCTGCTTGCTCCGGGATTCTGGCGTACGGGGTAAGACTAAGACGACTTGGGCGATGTGGTCACGCTTTGCGCTTTGCTATCAAGATCCTCTCTTAATGCTGACGTACTGCGTAGTTGATGCAACTCAATGGCCGCGAAAGCCTGACCGGTTGGCGATGGATCTTTATCATTGAAGGCTTGCTTACATGTGGTCTTGCCATTTCCTGCTACTGGCTCCTCGTTGATTTCCCCGACTCGACCCGCAAGACGTGGAATTTTCTACGTGCGTACGAATTGCAGTGGATTGTCAGCCGCGTGGAGAGAGACCGCGGCGATGCCAAGACGGAGGCTTTTCAGCTGAGAAAGTTCCTCAGGGGCGGCCTGGACTGGAAGATTTGGGCGTACGCGCTCATGTTCTTCGGCACAACCGCCATGACATATGCACTGGCGTATACTCTTCCTCTTATCCTCGTCGCTAACATGGGCTTCTCCGTGGGGGCAGCGCAGTGTCTCGTGGCTCCTCCGTATGTATTTGCCGGTCTTTTCATGTTTTTCATGGGTTGGCTGGGCGACAAGTATCACGTCCGAGGGCCCATCATTCTGGGCAATATGCTGCTCTGTCTCATCGGATTGCCCATCATGGGTTGGGCATCGAGCGCGGGAGTCCGATATTTCGGCGTCTTCCTGGTGACGGCGGGCGCCAATAGCAATATTCCCACCGTCATGTCCTTCCAGGCTAACAATGTCCGAGGGCAGTGGAAGCGGGCTTTCTGTAGTGCCACGCTGGTGGGATTCGGTGGCATTGGCGGCATCTACGGCAGTCTGGTGTTTCGCGAGAAGGATCAGCCTACGGGCTACAAGCCGGGCATTTGGGCGTGCATCACCTGCGCTCTGCTCGTTGTCATTTTGGTCGGCATTTGCGACTTGGAATTCGCGAGGAAGAACAAAAAGGCCGATCGCGGAGAAATCACGCTGGAAGATGACGAAAATGTAAGTCACCCTAGCGAGCCTCTCGTGAACAGAATGCCCAATGTTCAGGAGTCAGGACTGATCACTCGCTGTAGGATAACACTGCCACTGGTTTTCGATATACCCTTTAGACTCGGAGCTAGTCACCGAGCGTGAAGCCAATGAGACGGATCCTCATAAGTGGAAAGAGCACAGTTCCATTGCCTGCCCATAATCATCCAAGGCCATTCACAGAGTCTGCGGCGACGTGCGCACAATGTACCCAAGTTGAATGTCCTCGGCTAGGTGTTGAAGGAAAGAAGCAGAATCGAACTGTTAATACGCCAGATGTAACAAGAAAAAAAGGAACGAATCAAGGCATTTGGTGCCGATGAAGCTATGTGTTTGTTCTTGACGATATTTTCGTTCGTACTGTAATGAGATAGGTATGCGTTGACCTGTGTATCTCCAACTCCTCCGGACTCCGGAGTACTTGATATGTAAGAGAAAGGAAGAAAGACGAAGAAGGGAAGTGCATGCGTCATGGCTACAAGGTACCTAAATGCGGAAAGTTCATCGCTCAACGTGCTCTGTCGTTGCAGCCAAATGTGGGCAGTGGGCCCGGATGTACATAGGCATGTACCGAATCTACCCTAGGTAGACCGAACGGTTTCAATTTTGGACACAAGGCATGGTAAGCGCCAATGGCCATGGAACGCGTCCTTCTTGCCATTGAGCAACAGCAGCACACTTTTCCAAGCTTGGCGTTGTCGGTGTTGGCTTGGAAGTTGGAACAAGTTGGAAGTCTGTCAGAGGTGCACTCGGGCTTTGGCTCGGCCAATCCGCTGCTGTCGAAGCCTCAGGAAGGCCATCCAAAGAAGATGTGCTTACGCCGTTGCGGTAAGTTGCGGAGTCTCACGGCGAACGATGGAACAGCTTTGCTCCGGAGTGCGGCCGGTCCCGTGCTTTTTCTGCGTCACGCGTCTCAGCTAACACAACGAAAACTCGTCTTGGTATCGCGCGAGCCAATGAAGCAAGTCGAAATCCAATCGCTTCATGCACGTGTGGATGTACTCCGTTATGGCCGCCGGCTATGAAGTCTCACGCTCCTCGTTGGCCCGTTTTGGTGGCTTAGACACCCTGATAAGGAGTCTGCCGAGAATACAACTGAGACCCGGGTTCGGGCTGGACATAGGCGCACATACCTAATACTAATAGAGCCGTTGCCCACCTCGGGTTCGTCACTGTTCCGTGTTGCCATTCTTCAGTTGTGAGCCTGGTTGAGAGCCTCTGGGCAAGTTTGGGCCTGAAGTCGTAACAGAGTGCCTGACTCACGAGAAAGCACCAAATTGGACACCGATGAGGTTTGTCGCCATCAAGACTGCGACCGTCGCGGCGCTGGCCTTTGGCTCGTTGGCCGCCGCCGATGATTATCTATACAGCAGCCGTGTGTCCAAGCGTGGATTGCTGCCCAACGGAAACTACAATTTGTGTATGCATTTTCTGTTTCGAAGGGACTTTGAGCGGCTATGACTGACCTTTGACCTCGTAGCCTTTTTCCACGTCAATGATGTGCACGCCCATCTGGACCAATTCGCTCCGGCCGGTACGGACTGCACGGATACCAGCAAGGGCTGCGTAGGAGGATATGCACGCATCAAGACGAAGGTCGATGAGTTGCGTACTCAGAAAGCGGACAATCTGTGGCTAAACGCCGGTGACGAGTTTCAAGGCACGCTCTTCTACACATTTTACGGCGGCGAAAAGATTGCGGAAACATTGAACCATCTCAAGTTTGATGCCATGACGCTCGGCAACCACGAATGGGACGGGGGTGACGAGAAGCTGGGTCACTTCCTCCGCAACTTGACCTTCCCCGTGGTGTCCTGCAACGTCAAGAGCACGAACAGGGACCTCAACGAGACCATCAAGAACTACCACATCTTTGAGAAACATGGCCTTGCCGTGATTGGCGCCACCACCGAAACCACGCCCAACATCGCCAATGTCGGTCCCGGGACCACGTTCAGTGATCCCATCCCCGAAATCCAGCGCGCCATTTATGAGATCCGCAACACCACCAAGGTCCAGCGCATCGTTGCCTTGACTCATATCGGCTACGAAGCCGACAAGAAGCTTGCAGAGCAGACTGAGGGTCTCTCACTCATCGTCGGCGGCCACAGCCACACCCTGCTCGGCAATATGGACAAAGCCGAGGGCAAATACCCCACCATCATCAAGGACAAGAGCGGCCAGGAAGTCTTTGTCGTAACAGCGTACCGCTGGGGCGAGTACATTGGATCCATCGACTTGACATTTGACAAGAACGGCAGAGCGCTTTCCTACCACGGAGCGCCCATCCACATGGACAACACGACCGCCCTAGACAAGGACCTCGAGAAGAACATCACAGCCTGGCGCGGGCCGTTTGAGAAATACGCCAACGAAATCATTGGCAGCACCAAAAACGTCCTCGATCAAAGCACCTGCCAGAAAGGCGACTGCCTCCTCGGCCAGGTCATCGCCGACGCAATGCTTGAGTACCGACAGAACCAGACCCTCAGCGCCAAGGGCCCCGACAACATTGCGCCCGACTTTGCAATCATCAACGCTGGAGGCGTCCGCGCCACTATCGACCAGGGCAACATCACGCGCGGCCAAATCATCACCGCCTTCCCCTTTGGCAACGTCATCACCCAGATCAAGTACACTGGTTCCGATCTGCGCAAAATCCTCGAGGGCTGTGTCAGCCGCATGAATCAGTTCAACCAAAAGAAGACATCCTCCTGGATACAAGTCTCCCAGAACATTGTCATCCAGCACAACCCCTCCAAGGAGCCTGGCTCGCGGCTCGTCAAAGTGACTATCGGCGGGCGGCCTCTCGACGACAAGACCGACTACAATGTCGTCACGGTGGACTTCCTCGCCGGAGGGGGGGATAATCTGCTCCAGCCGGTCAAGGGGTTTGCTGCCCTCGAATCCTTGGACCAGGTTCTCGTTGGCTATGTCAAGCAGCGTACTCCGCTGCAGAATGCTCTGGAAGAGCGTGTCGTTACTACTTCAGCTGCGGCTAAGGGCGATGACAAGTCTGCGGCTGTGGCTGTTTCGGCGGGCTTGCGGATGTCTACGCTGGTGGTTGGTTTTGGTCTGGCGGTGCTGGGTGCGTGTCTATGAGCAAAAGAACGCGCGAGGCTCGATGCAAGTAGATTAAAAAAAAAAAAAAAGGCGGATTATAGAGCAGTCTTGATATATACAGAAAATAAAAGTTTTTCACTTGCGACTCCTTTTGTCCTGTGTATTCTAGAAACAGTATTTACAAAGCTCTTCCTCTCTTTTCGGAAAGTGTCTCACGTTGTCTTTGAGTGAGAGCAGAGAGAAGTATAAGACAACAAAACCAAATACACCGTTAGGCTAGGGTAAGGGTAACCCAGGACCCTACACGCCATGAAAGTTGAAACTTCACCACCTCTCTCGCTGACTGCTTCAAGCAATCGCAACATCTTTGCCAGACTTGGCACTCTCCACCACAGCCTCAATCAAACGAAGCACATCCCTCGCCTGGCTGGGCTTGACAGGAACATCCTCCTCGTTGCCACTCTCGACGGCATTCCCCCACGCAGCGTAAAAAGCCGTGTAGGTCTCCGGCTGCAAGTCTGGCACCGCGACGTCACGCATCTGCGTCTTGGCCTGTCGCTGGCCCGCCGCGTCTGCATTTCCAACCAGCACAAGACGCATACTATCGGGTGCGTCACGGCCAAAGCCCTCCTCCAGAGGACTCATACCGGCCTTGAGCTGGTCCTCCTGCGGATCTGGCCCAGACTTGTGGAAACTGCCCTTGGAGCCACGAACCCAGAACCGCGGCTGGTCAGTCTCCGTGCTGAGGGCGCTAATGCGCACATGGACGAGCATCCCATCCGGATACGTAAACTGAGCAAACACAGCGTCCGGGTTATGGAAATCCATCCGGGCCTCCCTCTGGGAAAGAAGACGGCCCTGAACAGCTTGCGGCATACCAAAGAGCAGGTACACCTGATCAATGAGATGGGTACCCAAGTCAAAGAGTGCGCTTCCCCCATCGGGAATACCCACAGTACTCTTCCAGTTAGTAGGGGCCTCGGCGCGATAACGATCCATATGGGTATTGAATTCGAGAACGCGGCCCAGCTGGTTCTCTGAGAGGAGATGTCGCACGAGAAGGAAATCTGAATCCCAGCGTCGGTTCTGATACACGCAGAGAAGGCGTTTCTTTTCCCGGGCCAGTGCCGTTAGGGTATCCGCCTCGGCAGAGGTGGGCACCAGGGGCTTCTCCGCGAGGACATGCTTGCCAGCTTCGAGGGCTGCCTTGATGAGCTGGAAATGGGTGTCGGGCGGGGTGGAGATGACGACGACGTGCAAGTCCGGGTCGGCGAGGAGTGTGGCAACCTCGGTGTGGTGCTTGATATCAGGATGGTCGTGAGGGGCCGAGTTGGTCTCCCGCGGACTTCGCTGGACGATGCTATGAAGCTTGAACTGGGGCGTGATGGCTATAAAGGGGATGTGGAAGATTTTGGCTGATATGCTATTAGGAGACGTTGGTTGATACGAGACAGGGATGGTTAGACCAGGACTAGATAGCAGAGAGTAGTGTGCGAGACGGGTCATTACTCACCCATATCCGATGATGCCTACATTGAACACTGTGCTGGCCATTCTTAAACTTTGTTCTTTCCTTGATGCAGTGTTGGGGATCGGGTTGTGCAGTTTGCATGCAGCAGTATGAAGCGGCATTCCTATGTGGAACCGCAACCCCGCTTTGAAGGAAACACCGTTGCGCGGTGGGATTGGTCCGCAGGGGTGGAACCTGGTACCTGAGCGTTCGGTTTTTGTCGTTATAGTAATGCCTCGCTATGTACATAAATACATATACCTACATATGTAAGTGGATGCATCTTGCGACGTGTCGCGACGTGTCGCTGCTGTTTCAACTTTCAGCTGGTCTGCTGGACCAAAAGAACTGCATGGTCTAGGAATACATGATGAGGAGATGACGCCTGCACACGCAGTCTTGCCTTGCTTCGCGGTTCGGTGGTGTTCCTAGCCGCCTCGATTCTGTCCCGCTGTCAAACTTCCCCCCAGCTAAAATCGTCTGATGGCCCGATCCGCCCCACTTCAGACGCGGCAGCCGGGCTAGTGGGCCGGACAAGATCTAACTTGCCATTGTCCACGTCGACAACACATCTCAGGCCCGCATCGACAACAATGGATGACGGGAGAAACAGAAGACTACCATCCGAAAAAGCTATCGAGCTAGCACCTTTCCCCATCAATCTTGTCAAATCCGTCTTCAGGCCCAGTCATGAGATCAAATGCAGTCGGAGATTTCCCTGGCAAGCTTGTCCGGGGCCACTATGTACTCAACTAACTCGCCCGTCACCCCCGCCTCGCGCATGGAAATGGCGCCGTGACGTGAAAAATTGCTGATGAATAATTAATCGAAAGGCTGGTATATCTTCACAGCCGTGTTGGAAAAGCCGTGGTGTCTCCTACGATGAGCGCTGTGCTAATCCCCAGGTGGAGAACACGCGGAGCAGCATGGTCAAGTGGCCCAGATCATGATGCGTGCAAAGTCCAGGCTTGGCCATGTTTGTTTACAATGGAAATGTTGCTATCGTTTTCTTTTCCGATGCGAGAGTTCTTGTACTAGAGCTATGTTCGTTCTATTGACGCATGTTTTGACCGGGTGGTTGGGCTACCGGTTATCTACTTAAAGAAGAGCCTTCCTCCCTCGCTTGAGCTTTGCATCACTATTCCTCATCTTCTTCACTCACTCACTCAACCTAGTCTTTCGCTTTCTATCCTCCTCATCCTCACTCAAAACAAGCTTTCGAAACTACCAGTACCATCAAAATGAAGGTCTCTGCTGTCGCCACCGCCGCCATGGCCGGCCTGGTCTCTGCCCAGAACATCTTCGACATCCCTGGCTGCGCGCTTCCTTGCGTGCAAACAGCTGTCTCCAAGACTGTGTGCTTTCCCACCGACTTTGGCTGCCTGTGCTCCAAGGACAACTTTATTGCCATGCAGGCCGCTGCCACGGCTTGCGTGATAGAGAAGTGCGGTGCCAACAAGGCCGTCAGTAAGTACAACGCAATCTTAGACCAACGTATCAGATATTGCCACTATCGTGATACGAGGTACAAAAAAAAAAGAGACAGCGAGCTAATGCCGTCTTCTCAGGCGAGGTGCTTCCCGCCATCCAGAAGCTCTGCTCTGCCATTGGCGACACCATCGAGAACAGGCCCGGCTCCGGCTCCGGCGCTTCGGCTTCGGCTCCGGCCCCGACTGAGGAGGCTCCTCAGGGTGAGGCCACTCCCGCCCCGACTGAGGAGGCTCCTCAGGGTGAGGCCACTCCGGCTCCGACTGAGGAGGCTCCTCAGGGTGAGGCCACTCCCGCCCCCTATGGCCACCACCACTCCGCCCCCACTGGCTACTCTGTTCCCTCTGCCTACTCCTCGGCAGAGGGCAGCATGGCCACGCCCATCGGCGGCGCCAGTGAGGGCCCCGAACCCTCGTGCGAGGGCAAAGACGGTCACGGCGACGCTGCTGACATGCCTGGCGAGACGGGCGTGCCCATGCCCATGCCCAAGAACGGGACCGGTGAACACACCGAGGCGCCCATGCCTTTCTCTCCCGTCACTGCTGGTGCCGCTGGCCGGGCCCCCATGGGTGTTCTCGCCGTCATAATTGCCGGTGCGCTCGCTCTGTAAGAAGCGTTTCGTCCGCGAATACGCCACGCTGTGACTGGGGCACTCTATGTGCAGCTTCTAAGTTCTTACGGGTACACCAGGATCCCCACGGGGTCAAGTCAACGACTCCGTGGTATTAATCTACGGGGCCCGACACAGCCGATTTAACGACAGGAGGATAATGTACAAATATATGGTAGGGTAGTAATGGTGGTAACGGATTGGGTAAAGGGTCCTCTTTGAGTCTGGTTTACGACGGGGGGATGAGAATCGAGATTTGTACTTTTGGGATATATAAAATAAAGGATACAACCTAGGTAGCCAGTAATGTGTCAAATAGTGTCAAGTCCATCGTCCGAGCTTCTATACACCACCGTGGAAAGGATCTTGTTGTATGGGCCAGCGTGATGTGTTTCTGCAGACTGCCAGGCTCGGAGCTTCAGCCTCCAGAGCAAGCAAGGCAGTAGTACAAATGCTTGGCCTCGTTTCTTTTAGAGATTCTATAACTATGCGCATACATGTTTTAGTGGCTCGATTTTACTGGGGTGTGGCTATTTCGGACCTCGGCCACAGGAAAGCCAGAACATGCACGGGTAGCGCAGGGGGACACAGTTTCCAACTTTCAAGCCATCATCACCGGGGCCACTGGCGAGTTTATGACGTTGCGGACGAGGCATAACTTCCAGGCTTTGGACCGGCCCAGCGCTATACAAAGACGGTCAAGCTCCTTTCTGCCACGGTACATTATATGATTATACATATCATGGTACATCAATGTCAAAATGTTTTGGATCCCTTTCTTCAAAACTTCATGCTTTGTAAGTGGTACGAATTTCTTGATTTTCGTCTTCATAAGAAAGAAACTAGAATGGTCAACACGTGGAGGGGAACAAGACTGAGACATGATATATCACCTGTATGAGGCTGTTGAAGTGTTACCACCTGGCACCCTTGGTCCCTTTCCCTTGCCACTTGTGGAGAGTGCTCCCAAGTCATGAGTATATGTACATACACGCACGCAGGTCATAGATGTCTGAGTCCTGACAGATAACTGAGGAAAAAATAAAGACACGAAGACAAAAGATAGATCTCAGTAGGATGAATTGGTCATACAGCCTCAGACAGGCAACGGCGACACCTGCAATATACCTAAGTCTGTGAAAATAAAGAACAACTTCTATATTCAGTTCGACCCAACTAGCCCTCCAGAACACCTCCCTGGTTCTCTCTTGAATCCTTGATATTTAATTGGTTATTGATAATGGCCAAACGGATGGATTCTGGAATAGTCATAGACTGGTCACTGACCCTAGATTTGAAATATTATATATAGCAAGGGTCCAGGGAAATGAGTTTCCGAGCATCTCTCCCTTCATTCTTTATCACTGACCAGAAAACTGAATGGTAAATTGTAAATGGTACATACACACCGCCGACCGGCGCCATTTTGTAGAAAAGTGGCAATGTCACATGTACGATGTGGCCGGTGAGTTGCAGACGAATTTGACCGTTGGTCCGTGGAATCGCCACACACAATGTCTATATTGTTCTCATCAAAAGCCATGTGACGGTGAAGCGTTTGGATTGTTCAGATCTTCGTGTGAGTGCATTAACCATTTTGGCGGCTTGGCCTACCGAAAAAAAAACCACCTTGCCCTTGAGTCTTGACTGATTCCTGAAGTCTGTCTCTGACGCGTAGACTGTCGTATTTCCAGTGCTTCCCAGTCCAGCAACTCCCCGCCCACGGCTCAGGAGCTTCTGACGACCAGATCGAAGCAGGAAATAGTCTCAATTAGTAGGTAGTCACGTCGACTCCATACGATGCGGGAGTTCTCCATATCGGGTGGCGGCAGGAACAATACTAAGGACCCTGGTCCCTGCGGGAACAATGCTAAGCAGTAATACTAAGAAAACAATGGGGTTTTCTAGCTTGAAAACTTGTGGGAGGCTCAGAGGCAAGCAAATCGGAAAAAAAACAGTCAACTACGCCGACACGTCGCGCGATCTATTCTTGCAAATCCTTTTTCCATGTTTGATTGGCGTATTCAAAGTCAAGTGCTCGTGATGGCCCGTGGGTGCTGTTTCTTTTGGCATTTTCCTTTAGCCACTCGGACACACGACTGGAGCGAACGAGCGATAGCCTCAACAATACGATTGTGACAATATGAAGCAATATGAAGCATATGCGGTGGAGACAATGCCCAGCCTCTACACATAGAGTAGCAGACGCCTCCAAGTGTATCGACTGAGAGTCTGATAGGACTGGCAGAGTCTAGATAGTAAGGAGCCCTTCAAGTATAAAACCCAACGTCTGCCTCATGGATCTCCTTTCTTTCGTGTTTGCGATATCACAACAAACACAGCTTCCAAAACAGCCAATTCGAGTCCAAACCACCCTTCTTCTTCACTTCAAGATGCCTCCTTCCACCTCCAACAACGTCCAGGCTGACAAGCCCGCCACTGCCTCTCAGGACCCAGTGACTGCTTTTTACCTTGGGTGCACCGTCATGTGAATTGACATCTACACCGTCACCGACTCGGCTTCCGGCATTACACACACAGTCATGTTGGAAATTTGGCCGAAGCGTGTATACATACATGATACCACCTCCCTCTCACACTTTTACAGCCCCTCTACATCAATGCATCATAGGCTGAGGGGAGGAGGGCATCAAGAAACTTGCTTGGAACGCCACACACGTAACATCATCTTGAATTGAAGGATTGGAATATTCTCGCAGTCTTGCTTGCGAATGAACCTCGGCAAAACATGGAAAAACATCTTTTACCTTTCTCTTGGCTCTCGACGGCGACACCTTGTTGCGCCGTTGGATGATGAAAACAAGAAGGCATTGGGCAATGCGCCTTGAGGCGACATTTACTTATGACGGCCAAGGCGGATAATTTGGAGGATAGGTACCCACGGTCTACCTATGGCTAATCATGGGTGAGGGGCTCAGTGGGGGATCTTTTCTTGTGTCGTGTATAATACATACAATGATACAATATTTATACAGGCCTCGGCCCTCATTGGAGTGTTAAGTGTAAATTCGTAGATGGTCGACGCATAAAACCATGTGCTCTGTGCTAAGTGCATACACACAAAACATCGCAAGAAGAAGAGGAAGCCTATCTGTGATTCGCACGAGGAGAATCATGGCTGCCGGATGGCGAGCAATCAGGCCGCGACCGAGATATACGACCCAGCGAACGAGTCCCGTCACCCCGTGGTCTGTTACAATTGTCACGAAATTGGGAAAATGGTGAATGCTGTCGATGAACATGGTGATGTTGAGTTCTGGCTCAATTCCTTTGGCGTATTTGGCCACACACGTTCCCCGCTTCACGTAGAAGTCGTGGAACGATTGTCTTTTTTCTGCTGTTGGAGCTTATAAAGCTCCCTCCCTCGTGAATCGTGAGTGACTCTGATGCCGACACTGCGAGTCTGGCTATCCATAGGTTGCGTGTGTTAGGTAGCCACTTGACAAAACTGTCCCAAGTGTGCGCGTCGTAATCAAACCTGGTCGTTTACTGTGGCGTGACTAGCCTACACTTCAAACTTCAAAGATCCTTCGCATGGTCTGTGAGGCAGCAGCTAGCGTACAGTAACCCTCGATCGGTCGTAAAACAAGATGGGTTCGCATCAAGTTGAAAGATTGCTTGAAATTCTCATTCTCCTATCGCCTGCCTTCCGGGCGTTTCAATCGAGGCTATTCGAGACTAATCGATCTGGCGGAAAGCAACGCCGAATCGCTTAGCATCAACTTCGCCTCGCCTAGGCGTATGTGACATGTCGGTGCTTGGTAGTAGGTACGCCCGACTAGATATACCGGAGGCACCGCGTGACAGATACGGAGTAAAGAGGGATGGACTGACGCTGTTTTGGGTCGAGACAGAATTTCGGTAATCGGTTCTTTCTTGCGGCTGGCCGTAGCGCTCGTCCGGAATGGCCCGGAATGGCTCTACGGATAAATCATTATCAAGGGAAGGGATAAAGGTAGATGCACGGAAAATTTTGCCGAGATCAAGATCTAGGGTAAGATTGCTGTCGGCTATTTAGCTAATACATATAGCCTGTGAGATGTCACGAAAGCTTACCTCCATGGGCCCAGCGTCTATCGTATGAGCGACATGACTATGACTACCTACCTACATAGTCACGCAGTCCAAGATCTGGCAGCATTGTTCTTGACGCCTCCATCGCATGCGATACGCATATTCTCGGTGCCAACTTTTATCGCGACATATGTGCCTTTGCGACCACATATGCGCTCTGTGCTCTGCCCGTGGTACATGTGTAGGTATGGTTATCATCGCCCGCCGAAATTGACGCGATAGTCCAGAAGTTATCCGTTACCCCGATGTTGGTGGTAGATGAGGCCCAGAACTACTTCTTCATCCGCTGTACTTACTACCACCTCTCTGTAGTGCATCTATTCTGAATGATGGAAGATGCGTGTTGCCTGCCAGGATTGCTCTGATACATTAGGTAGGTTAGGTAGGTATGTACATACATCGTAACATACGTACGAGGTATGTATGTATCTCGCCCCGTTGGCCGTGTTAGGCAATTAGCCGGAACTTGACGCGCCAACGCGCAGATTGCGCCGGCTCACTCCCGGACTCTTGTGGTACGTTTCCCATGAAGAGAATCTGTGCGACTCGCGAGAAAAGTCCAGCATCGAGCGCAAGATAATGCGCGCACGATGCATCAGCCTCGTGCCACCTGACAAAAATGTGTTGGTGACGACGCATGATTTACTCTGTCCACGCGACCGGGGAGATAAAACGTACATACTTGCTCTAGTAAGCCTACCCCTAGAGGTCAGAAATGTAGATGTTGAATCGTCGCGCCGGCCTGATGTGTTTGAAGCGGCTGGCTGCTTGACGTTGATCTGCTCTCGGTTTCGTCTCGTCTTTTCCACTCAGAGGTACCTTTAGGTACTTACCTATCTGGCAGTTAGGTAGCTCCTCGAGCCTCGAAGCCGCAAGATTACATACGAGAGTACGGAGTAGGGATCAGAGTCTACTGAGTCGAGTTGGAGCACTAGGTATCAATGCAAATGTCAGTGAAAGTTGCATCATAGACAATGTTCAAGACAAGACACCAACAACGACAAGAATAAGACAAGCATCAAAAAGGTGGCGTCTTTGGTGGGCGAAAGGAGGATCAGGAGAAGTGGGCCACGCAGCACAGATATATGTATGTACCTTGTAGTGCCGATCGTAGTGCCGATCGATCGCAAAGAGGCTTGACTCCTGAGCAATATGTACCTTGTGGCTGTGCAACACAAGTTACAACTTGTTCCTGGGCCAGGAAAGAAAAAGCCGGCCGCTTCACAGAAAGAATGGAAGTGATGAAAAAAAAAAAATACAACGAGCGCGGCTGATGACTAAGCAGTCCTATCGCAAGTATTTATTCCATGTTTCTTCATTCTCATTCCCGGCTCACTTGCGCTAGGTATGGCACGATCGCCACCGTCCTGCGCATTTCTCTGTCCTGAATTCTGTCTGCATAATAAGCGAGCGAGCGAAGTGACACGTGTTGCAACTTGTAGTGCGAGAAAATCTAATCGCCTTTATGTATGTGCGATACATAGTCCTGTTTTGCGACGGCATGAACTTTCTGTTTTTTTTTTTTTTTTTCGCGATAAGCTTTCTTTTGTGACGTGACTAATTGATCGCCTTAGTGCTCACTACTTTCTTGTGCCTTTGTCTACTTTGAACCATGGCCGAAGATGATTGCACCGCGCTCGAAGCCACCACAACCGTCGACGACTCGACAGTCCGGGGCACAGTCCAATACCCATCGGGCTTCTGCGGAGACAACATCGTGTCGCATGGGCTATGCGGACTCATTCTCCTCGACGAAGCGACGCAAACGATTGTCAAGACACCTCTGTGGGAATGGTCGCCGCCGTCAATACAAAGGGAGATTGAGGTGTATCAGCGACTGGTCAGCAAGGGCCCTCACCCAGGAATTCTCACGTATCATGGCGAATTCGAGCAAGGCTTTCGGCTCGAATACGCGCCCAATGCAGACCTGTACCATTTCCTCCAAGGCAAGCGCTTCGACGGTGGGAAAGATCACCACAACGAACCGTTCAAGCCCACGCCACAGATTCGGCTGCAGTGGATGTTGCAGGCAGCCGAGGCGCTGGATCACATACACAAAGCGGGCATCGTGCACGGGGACTTGACAACAATCAACATGTTTCTTGACAAGGATCTAAATCTCAAGATTGGTGACTTTGCGGGCTCTTCGATTGACTCCAACGAGTTTCTGTGTGCCGTCACAGAAAGCCATCTCCACCCAACGGATCCAAACTCAGAGCAAGGCGACATCTTTGCGTACGGATCAGCCATGTACGAGATCTTTACGAGCGAGAGACCATACGCCGCGCTATCTGATGAGGAAATCGCGGAAAATTTCCAAAGCAACCTATTCCCCGACACTTCACACCTCGGCCCTGTCGGGCACATCATCCGCAACTGCTGGCAGGGGAGATACGCCAACGTGGAAGCCATTCTTCAGGACATCAGAAAACTCCACCAAAGGGGTATCGCAGCAGCGACATCGACGACGCAGCAGCCATGGATTTGCAGCATGGTGGCGGCGGCACAGCAGCAGCCTCGCCTATCACAAGTAATGCTGTGCACTTTCAGTGCAGTCGCACTGGCTTTCTTGGTCTATCAGCGGTCAGAAAGGCCCTGATGACATTCCAGATAGAATAGGAAAGCCAAGAAGGATGATGTAGGGAAGCAGGGGAGAATGGAGGATCTTTCGGGCGTCATAGTCATACTGGCTTACTTGCAAATTGCGACTTTCACTTGCAGTCAGGACAGTCTCCAGGGCGCCTAATCGAGCCTAAGAGGCCCATCTGGTCCACGTTGTCGCACTGGCTCCCCTTGACCAAGCTAGCCCCGCACCAATCGATTGTTTGGCCCTTGACGACGTGCTTGGGGAATTTCTTGCAGCTGGCGTATATATATTTCGCTTCGAGTACGCGACACATTTTTCGTTCTGCGTGAAACGGGAATGTACAATGTAAACTGGGGGAGGGGGTCGAACGGAAATAATACGGGTGGGCCGCGTGTTGGTCGAGCTGAAGCTGAGGAGGGGTGTTGGATGCGCTACCTAGGTCTAGGTACTGTAAGAAAGGGGATGGGCTTGAAGGGACGACACGACAATCCGGTGCGATTTAATGTCGTTGCGGCCGTTTTCTTCGCCGCCGCCTCATTCGTTTCGTCCATCTGCTGCCATTTCGGCGCAAGGCCGTGATTCGCGGATGCGTCATGAGGGCGCTAGCATCGCACGACGGACGGACCAGGCCGTTGAGAAGCAGAGGGGCGCGCTGCGCTAGCATCGTGATTCGTCGTGCGACGTGGCAGCCCCACTTCTGAGATGCAGCCGAATGATGAATCCCCTGACTCCTGAGGCTGCAGGGTCCTGGGTGGGGTAATGCGGCCCACCATCATGAGAGCTTCATTGCATTCACATTCGGTGTCACACTCACTTCACAACTCGACAAGTTGAACAGATGATGCTCTCGCCATCCTGTAGTTCGTAACATATCAGCTGCTCATAACGCGACAACGTCTCATCTGCTCGCTTCAAAGATATGTCTCCTCCAAAATATGTACGCATCTCTCCCTTGCATATGCATCTCGTCTCATTTCTCACCATTCGCCACCAAAGCCCCCGAGCCCACTGAAACTCTCAAACCCCGCCAAGAAATAAAAAGCAAACCCTCGTCTCGCCAAGGCACACGGAGCTTCATGATCAGCCTACTCCCTCCGTAGAGAGAGAAGAAACGCGACGGAGAGAAAAGCAAGGGGTCAAAGAAGGAGCAAATATGTAGGTACATAGGCTCAAAAACAAAATCCTCCAATACCCAGCCCCACGGGGTGATGCCTGCCGCGCAGACTGGCCACATGTCGCAACTTGCAGCAAGCCATTGTTGTTGCGTCAAGAAACGTGCATACAAAAGGTGTACATACTCCGTACGGACTACTCTGGACTCCCTGGAGTCTGTACAACGGGGGACAGATCCCCTGACGTCCACTGTCAGCGCTTGTCACGCGCCCAATTTTCGTACATATCCAACCGGCATTGCACCATGACATCATAAGTAGTCAAGTGCGCCGTCTGGTCGCAGTGATCGGAAATCGGAGAAAGACGATGATGGATGAATGGTCATGGGATGGACGCCATGCGTTAGGTGTGTAACAGTGTAAGACCTGCCCAGAGTTGTTTACATACCTACCTAGGTAGTCATACATACATACATCCATAGCATGTAGTGAATGATTCCTGCGAGTGAGTCCTTGAGAACGAATTGGCCATCATTCCTCTATAGTATGCCTAACGCGCAAATACTATTCACCGACTCCTCATCGGCACTGATGCCAACCCGATTATGTAGATACATAGGTACCTAGTATACCATGCAAGCACTACCTCATAATAGTCACATACGCCATATACAAAATTACAACCTTCATTAGCTTGAATAATCCTCGCCGCCTGTTAATCAAAGCCGCAGCTTGATAGTCTTCTTCACCTCTACCAACCCCACCGATGCTTTCGTCACGGTGGCCCACCCCGGCATATACTGCTTTACTTCACGCAGCGCCGGCATCGCACTGGCTCGATTAGCATCCGACCATGCACATCTCGCCGTGATAGATACCTGTTCCGAAAACGCCCGCAGCTCTTTGCGCTTCGCATCAACAGCGCCGTGGGAGCCGGTTCCATCCGTGTCTTTGCCTTCGGCAGAAGCCGCTGCGAAGCTTCTCCCACCTACTTCTAGAGTCACGGTCCAGGGGCCACTCCATCTCCGTCTCCAGAGTTGAATATGTTGGAGGCCATCGAGTGGGAGGGACCCGAATCGTCCGTCTCGCTGTCCACCGCCTTCGACGTGGAAGTCGAAAACGGGAGACGACACGTCGAGGTAGCAAGTTCGTGTGTTCACGCCATCAATCTCCACCGTGATTGACGGGCCGTCAGCGTTTTTGGACGCTCTGATGTAGACGAGGTCTTCGAGTTTGGTTCCATTTCCCACGTCTGGAGGCAAAAGCGCTGCGTTATACTGACACGTTTTCAGGTCTGCGCGCACCGTGGGTCCCAAACATTCAATTTCCTGGCCGGCAGCCGTGGGCAGAGAATCTATCACAGGACGCACAAACTCTTCCAGTCCCATGAGACTGACGACATTGGTTCCTTCGTCCACATCGATAACCTGTTGGAAGAAAAATTTGAACCGATTGCTGACAGAAAAGGGGAACGCCAGCAGGTTGTAGCTGAGAGTGGCAATAGACACGAAAAGAAGAAACACGGGTACGTGATGACTGACACGGTGCAAGAACGGCAGGAGAGGCAGCAGGAGCACAATGCTCAGAATGCCAACCCCCATTATAGGCGCCAGTAAGCTGCTACCGTCGGCGCCCGTCATGGCCATGGCCGTGGTTTGCACCAGTGCGAGGTTCCCCAGGACGATTACGTACACAGGGCCGAGCAAAAGAAACTGGATGAGCCAAGTCCAGCTAGGAAGATGGCCAGACCACCCTTGCTCATCTTCGTACGCTTGATACCTTCGCCTATCCTTCTTCTTCTTGAGCCTGTGCCCCTTCTTTTTGACGGGAGCGGGATTGGTGTCCACAGCAGACCTCCTATACGTACTCGCAAACGTCGTTGCTTGATCATTGTGATCGCTGGACCCGTAGCCCTCCTCACCAGCTCGAAGAGGTGTTGTTTCTGTGGGGTCGGCAGCTTCTTCGCCCGCCTCCGTAGCATCTGGTTGTCCAGCACCCGCACTGTTGTCTTCCTCATTCGTGTCTTCATCCGAATCGTCTCCTGTTTCAGCTAGCTGTCGGGCATACGCCTTCTTTCTCGGGAGAGCGAGCTGCTCCAGAAGCGAAATGAGTACAGCCCCAAAGGTGAAAGTATGGAGAAACGCCAGCGGGTAGACCCCGCCCAGATTCATGCGGTCCTCACCAACTGCAGCAAAGATTGACAGGACCCAGGTAATGAAGAAAAGCCAACTTAGAGTAAAACCTCGTTGAAGAGCACTCGGTCGAACAGCACTCGCCCCTCGTAGAATGAGCCATGCGGCAAAGTAAAATATGGAAATCATCATGGCCCAACTACATATCAGTGTTAGCACTCAAAGCTAGAGTTTGCATTCAGGGGGAAACTAAGAAGGGGCCCCATTGAGCCATCTGTATCAAAGCAAAGACAGAAACTCACACTGCGTAACCACTGCTGTAGATTATCAACGGATTCAACTTGGCCAACAGATATACTGACCCGATGGTCAAGGCACCAGCAAAGATCATTGCGAAAGGGAAGCGTATGAGGCCCTTCCATCCTCCCAGCGCTACGTAACCATCTTCGGGGCCCGACTCCGCATATACGGCGAAGAAGTACCATTTGTCTTGGCGCACAAGCAGAGAGACAACCGTCAAGAGCACAATAGGCGTCGTGATGAGCAAGGTCAAGGTCCAGGCAAATAGCCCTCTAAGTGGGAAAGCTGACCAGGCCGATCCAAACCAGTCAAACCAGACGCCGGCTGTGGGCCTGCCATTTTGAACGAGATCTTTTCTACCATCGGAGCGAGGGCCGTTGAAAAGAGAACTACTGGCGCTGTTTGACAAAGACTCGGTTGAAGCTAGGGCGGCGGACAGCATGTGCCAAACAGAACGAACAGACGTGTGACGAGCATCGTCGTCTTCGGTATGGTATCGCGCACGGGGGGCAAAGAAAGCTATATCAAGACCGCGCTGGCCAAAATTATCCGCAAAGATGGTAAAATCGGTCGCACTTCGAATAATGCGCCTATCAAACGCATTCGCTGCCACCACTGAGCCAAACGGATGAGGGCTCTCCGCATAAGCCTGCGCCGTCTCCAGATCTGTTGTTCTGAATAGAATAGCTCTGCCGCCGGCTCCAGCTCCCTCGAGGTTGACGAACGTGTGGCAGAACTGCAGCAGAGGACTGTATGCAAAAGCTCGTGCCCCAAATAGTCCGTCCTCCTCGGCATTGTTGAAAAGTAAGACGATTCCATTTTTTGGCTGTCGACCGCTTGAAGTGAAGTGGCTGAGCAGCTGCAGGAGAGAGATGCAGGACACGCCATCGTCCGTCGCGCCATATCCGGTAGAGACCCTACAAGAAACAAAAAATCAGTCAACAGTGCTCGCAGTACAAGAATCCGGGAACAAACTCACGAGTCAAAGTGGCAGTTTACCAGTACCCCAGCGCCACGTTGAGCTGTCCGCTGAGGATTTTTGGAGAGCCACCACTCTCCCTCCGGGTCATCAGAGCCGTGAATGTAGACATAAAAGTTGTTGCCCTCGAAATACTGGCCAACAGTGCTGCCACGCTCGGCGAAGGTGACGTTGGAAATGAGGTCATTAAAAATAGTAGCTCCAGGGTCTCGCGCAGAGGCTCCGTGAGAGGGTTTTCCATCATCTTCCGAAGAGTAATGGTAGTTACTGGGACCACATCAGTTTTTGGTGGTTTCTGAAATGTGTGAAGGCACCACCACAAACCTGCTTCTCCACGATACTCCACCCGTCAGGTCCTCCGTGTACTTGATTCCGTTTCGGTCTAGAATCTCCCTGGATCGACGCATAAGGTAGTCACGCACAACATCATTCTCATGACTGTTGTACGGATGAAATGACCTGGTAATGGCCTGCAAGTCCGTCCAAGCTTCGTTTAGATCAACACCTTGCGGTAAGTCAATCCGAGATGGTGCGGGTGGGACCGTTTCATGAACGTAGAGTAATGAGATGAGAACGGCAACGTAGACTATCGTGGTCCAGAAAGTGACCGGGCCTCGTCGAAAGGCAAATGGGTTGGCGAGTTGCATGTTCAATTTGTACCCAGAAATTACGCTGCGAGCGCAAGGATCGAGGAACCGCTTTGCGTGGGCTAGAAAGCGGCGTTACAACGCTCAGAGGCCCATAATGCGCAAAGATGGGCTCTAATGGCGGGTAGCTGGTGCTGGCAATACAATCCTGCTGGTGTCGACAATTTCACCGTGCGAAACGAGCGAGAATAATGAAACAAGTAGGTCAATGTTTGATTTTTAGGTATGTATGACGAAACGGCGATGTGGGTGTGCAGGCAAAGGTTATTGGAGACACGAGATATGGAGGAGCGTGGAGCCGGAATTGACGTGACGGAACTGCAACGGGTTCGAGACTAGCGCCAGAGCTAATTCAAGCCCCACCACGCGCGTGCGCTGTGTAAGTTAACTACGCAGCGCAAGAGCCACCCGAACTCGGAAGTAAGCTTCCCCGAAGCCGACATTCATTCGCGTCTAACAAAGAGGGCACAAATTCAGCACGACGCTTTCGAATAAAGATGAGGAAAAGGCAGAGAGATCGCTCTCCTCTGCTTCCTCGTCGTGTTCTGCTCGATCTTCGAGATCGATGAAGTCTTCGCCATCTTCCAGTGTTGTACACTAGCTACCGAAAACGCACATACTCTCAACGTTCTGAAGACAAGAGGAACTAAAAGGTTGCTGTATTATTGCTAGACCTATATTACATACGTACCTTTCTGGGTTAATGACGACATGCTGCTGCTCACACCTTCAGTTAGATTCAAGACCATGTATTTTTTTCTAAATGGAGAAGAAGAAGCCAAAGCAAAGACTACTGTCCGTCCATGGCAGCTATCGGTATCTGGTTTCCCCTTTTCGACTCTTGTGTTCTTTTAGAATCATCGAGAGAGATTCAATATTACAGTCCGAGCAAGGTTGAGAGAGACGTTAGGAAGCTGTTCGGCAGCCTCTAAATTGCGGCCCTAGCAGATTGCAGCTCATTCAGGCTCCAGGAGGCGGCGGTGGCTGAACACCAGGAGGAGGCGGAGGGGGGGGAGGCCCATCCCCAGATGGAGGCGGCGGAGGACTTGCTGCGTATTGGTGAACAAGAGCATTCACGCCACCAACAAGACCCGGGGGGGCAGCAAGTCCAGGACCAACCGGCGGAAGGCCGGGTGGTGCACCCATTCCCGGAGGCGGAGCATAGCTGCCGTAGCTAGCATATCCGGCATAACTGTTGTGAGTTCCCGGCGCTGGATGCTGCGGCGGTTGGTGCGATGGCTGGTGGTGATGTTGCTGCCTCTGCTGCTGTTGCCATGGTGGCACCGACGAGCCCAACGAGCCATATCCTCCTTGATTGTAATGGTTATCAGAGTCACGGTCGCGGTCACGGTCACGGTCACGGTCGCGATCGCGATCGCGATCCCTGTCCCTATCTCCGTGAAAGTCATTCCCGCGATTGCGTTCACGAGCCCATGGCGGAGCAGAACCAGTAGGGCCTCTAGGCTCACCACCTTCGTTGGACTCTTGGTTGCGAACTCGCCAGGGCGCAGGCCCACCTGTCGGACCGCGTTGCCATGGCTTCACGTCTGCTGGAGCGTCGCGATCAACAGAAGGGCCGGCCTCGATGCGAGCCGGAGGCCCGGAGCCTCCACCAAGCTCTTGCATGAGTTGCTGACGCAGGTGGTCAGTACAAGAATCGACTTCGAACAAATTTGTATGAGTGGTAGCAACTCACCTCCATTTCACGATCAACAGCATCGCCACCGCCGATCTTACCGCCGGGGCGAGCGCCGTCGTTTCGCCAGCTTGCTCCCCTCTGTCGATCGGGACAATCGCGAGCCATGTGTCCGGCGTTGCCACAAACACGGCAGATAATGCTGGCGGTGTAGTTTTGGCGCTCAGGGCAATCGTATTTTCGATGTCCGATTTTGCCGCAATTTTGGCATGCTTGATTTTCGTCATCTCGCAGGGTTCCGTTGAGTGTCGCCAGCTCACGAAGCTGGTTTCTCTTCAGTTCGTTTTGACCCTCGGGAATGGATGCAGCCTTTGATTGTAGTTCTTGATTAGTGACTACGTAGTCGACGAGAAGGGAGGATGAAGAAACTTACCGTCTCAATCACGTTGTGAATAAGCTGCTTTGCTTTGTTAATTTTGTCCTCGGTATCGGCCATGATGAGACAGTGCAGATCTTCCTCCTGGTTGCTGGAGTGAGCAGCATCCGAGCGGCCTTTTCCTTCCTTGACGGACCCTTTGCCACGAATGGCAATCTTGGCCCCAGACTCGGTCTCCATCTTCTTGAGTGTGTTACCACGGGGTCCGATAAGTAAGCCAACTTGAAAGGGAAGAAGCTGCGCGTTAGTATTTGACAAAACTCTCTTCATGTAGATTTAGTCACATGCGCTTCACGAAAATAGTGAGATATTCGACGAAGGACAAGATGGATCAAGAGACCTTCACGTGGTCGCAGTGACACTGATCAAACTCCAAAGAGTGCGCACGATTCAAGGGGGAGAAGAAGTGGAAGCATTGGTTAGGGTTAGGAGGGTTAGCAATCATACTGAAGTTAATCTCCGGGTAGTCATTCACAGGCACATAGACCTTTTCCTGGGTCTTGGTGGGCCTGCGATAGTCCTGTGGAGGATGGTAGTTAGGTATCGTCTTCATGGCCTTCTCAATCAACTTGTGACGCTCGTCTTCGAGCTTTTTGCGGTATCGGTGTTCTCGAGTGTTAATACGTCTGCCATGGTTGTCGTATTGGGGGGCTGGTGATGGCGACCTGTTTCTGTGGTGAGTTAAGGTTTCCCTGGGCTGATATCCTGAAAGAGAAAAGGAAGCAGGTAAGAAAGGGGGGATGGCAGCGCGATTTAGACCATACCTGTCGCCATCGGCGGGAACGACATCGTCGATACGCAGCTTCTGGCTAATTTCTTCAATGCGCAGATGGAGTGTATAAGCTTCGAGCTGTTCACTCGTCATGTTTGACAGAATGGCCGTTGGGAGACCCATGAGGCCGGCGGCCTTATTTTCAGATGCATCGCCCCATCGGTTACGCTTTTTTCGCCGTCGCGTACCATCAGCTTCGTTTCGAGGTTCGGGGTCGCGGCCACGCGGGGCATCCGACTCTTGAGCAGGTTCTTCATCTGGTTCAGTGTCCCCTGGAAAGCGACGCTTGCCAAGGGGAATGTTGTTTGAGCCGGTGATGCCCTGATTCCGCCAAGACATGCTGGCGATTTGTGTGATGGGTTATGCTGCAAGTGAGAGCGAGAGTGAATCGATGCGACGCCGACTTTGTTCCAGGTAGGAAGTGCCCCGGACTAACGCTATTCCGTGCATGCAATTAGTCCGTGGCGTCACCAGATAACCAGATACATGGGTACCTAGGCATTCTTTGCAGTCCTTCGTAGACGGACTCACTTGTGCATTTCGTAAGTATCACATGCTGAATAACCAACTCTACAGCTGCGCCAGTTGCCAGTCGACGGATTTTGGTATCACTGAATTCTTCTTGATTCGCACAACAACTGCAAGAGAAGAATCATGACTCCGCCGAATAACCGCAGTACGCTGCTACCCAACCATCCGCAATACAACAATGGAGCCTGCCTGCCTGTAGTGAAAGAAAATGTCCCGAGACTCTCTGTTGCATTCTGCCCATATGTGGGTCCATGTACGATGTACCAGAGACTTGACACATCACATAATGAGATTATGGTGATTGAAAATCTGTCGAGAAGATGATCGGGACTCCGGGAGGTGTATACATGGCAAAATAAAATTAGGTATTATTATTTAGATACACTAGCTAGGCTGGCCATGGACCATAGCGGTTGTGAAACAGACCACGTTTGGTCATGTCTATTGATAGTTGCTCATTCCCCCAGTTCTTCAGATAGTCAGTCTTTCTTGTTCTCGATCCAACAAAAAACTACATCGATCCGGCATTTCTGTGCCAGACTCTCACGTGGGCGGCCAAATTTTCATGTTGCTTCCAGGAGGATGTTGACACAGGCGTCTCCGCCAATTTTCATGGTGCAAAGCCCTTGCTTTCGAACGATTGCAAGTAGTATCGCATGCTAGAGGCCTGATCTACAAACGATATCGAAAGCCCACCATCTCCCAGTCCGTCACATCCTCTTCTTCCTCCGGCCGTAGCTGAAACTCCGTCGCCGCCTTGGCCACTTCCTCAGTCTTGAATTGCTGCGTCGCCGTTGTTCCCTCGGCCACAGCCCCAGCAGCCCCGACACTGCCCTGAAAACCTTCTCGTCTGGCTCGTTCAGTATTCACCCACTGCAGATAGAATATCAGTGCGACAGCTAATACGATTGCCAGAGCATAGCATATCATGATGCCCTTGAACGCAGACTCATACTTCGGCGCCTCCTGCTGTCGAAACAACTGCGGTCCAATGATGTTACCCGCGCAGTAGGCGATGAACTGCATGGCCGTGATGGTCATCTTCTTGGTGACGCCGCAAAAGTTGGATTGTACGAGAGACATAGCCAGGGGCATGGCTGCAGGACCCGTCGATAATAGAAAAAAGGCAAAGAGCTGGACACCGTGCGAGGTGATGCTAGATCGACAGTAGATGACTGCAGCGCCGACAACACACGGCATGACCACAGCGACGATGAGAAGGCAATTGGGCGTGCGGAACTTGCCGGCGAGGAAGCCAACCAACGCAATCACACCCGCCGCGATGAGCGAGTAGGGAACATTGATGAGCGTGGACTGCAGGTCAGTGAAATGAAAGGACTGTATGATGATGTTGGAAAACCCTTGGGTGCCACCGTTGGGAATCTGAATGAGCAGACTGATGAAGAAGATGAACCAGGATTTGATATCAGCTATGCACTCAACAACTTGGTCCCATTTCCAGGAAGACCTCTCCGTCGATCCCGTGCCCGCAATGACGACGCGGTTTCTGGCAATCCGTCGTTCGTGCTCGTTCAGAAATCTGGCCTCGGAGATGCTATCCGGCAGAAGCAAAAACAGGGGAATCGCCCACAGAAACGTAGCGACTCCCAGAATGATATACATCCACCGCCAGGCATGGACGTGGTCGTGGATATGGCCCACGCCAAAGGCCATCAAGCTGGCTACCATGCCGCCCACGGAGTTCCCGGCGAACCAGATACCGACTCGAACGGGCATCTCGTCACGCGTGTACCACGTCGATGTCAGATACATGAACCCAGGCGTGATGGTGGCCTCTGCCACACCAAGCAGGAAACGAACGGCCACGAGGCTTCCAAAGTTTCGGCACGCTGCTGTGAGTGCTACCACAGCGCCCCAGAAGATTGTAGTGCCGGCGAGATACTTTCCTATAGGAAGTCGGGCGATCAGAATGGTGGTTGGGTATTCCCAGACGAGATAGCCAAAGTAAAATGCTCCGGCCACCCAGCTATACTCCTGCCCTTCGAGATGCTGCGCAAGTACATAGTAAAGACCCATCGTCTCTTGTTAGCGATGAATTCAGAATGCGTGTGTGCGCATAATTCCGACAAGACGGAAAAGCAATGTTGATATCAAGACTGGGGAGAAGTATTTACGTTGTCCTGTCGCAGGCCAAAAACTGCGGCGCTAGACAAGATGATCTTGTCCATAAAGCTGAGCATGTACGTGAAGAACAGCAAAGGAATGATGGCGCGGTCAATCTTTTTCAATACCTGACCGGCCATGGCAGCGTCTGGTGCCGTCTCCATGCGAAATGGCTCCCCCAAGATTTGGTAGGCCATACTACGTGGAGGGATTGCTTGTTCAAGGAGAGCATTCGGTCCAAGAGGACGCAGGCAACATATTCCACAACTTTGATCTCAGGATTTCTCAAGTCGGTGCGAAGAACAACATTTTCAGAGAAAATAGCACATACGAAGCCGAGATGTGCTTCGGCGACGGATACACCGGCTACTTGGTAGTTCTAAGTTCTTCCAGCTCGTGCAATAATATGTACATGAGATAGCTTGCTACAGGCTACAGCCCCTCCGAAAAAAAATAACGTAGAACTGGACCCATTTTGCATCATCACCACACGTAGGTAGGTACCTAAGGTACCCCCTAGGTCAGGTATCAAGGTACGGAATACATATGTACATATGTATATACATTAGGTACCTATTTATTTCACCTTGACGCAATCTGGCCATTTGTCCGGGGCCACTTGTAGCTTGAGAGCAGAGGGGGAATGTGTCACAAATCCCGAATTCTCATTCCCCATTCCCGAAACCAGTACTAGGGGGGGTTTAGTTTAGTCAACCCGCCCGTCTCGAAGTGTCTCGACGGGGGGTACGGCGACGGGAACATACATGCGACAGGGAAAAAAATAAAGTGACATAATGTTTTAGTGCGGCCACTGCATAAAAATAAGTCACAGAATTTCCCCCCCTTCCATGCATAACCTCTCCGGTAATTCAATTTTCTTCCCTCGGGGCCCACACGTGACACGCCGGCCACTCGCTGGCCTTGAACGGCATCACAGCGACTGAGGCTTATAAAGGAGAAAGCCCTCGCGAGAACCAATCGCCACGCGCGAAACGCAGTCATTGGCGAATTCGGCCCACTTTCTGTGGGAGATGCTAGGTTACATAGCCAAAGACCAGTACCTACAGCCGCCGTGCCTCACAAAAGGAGGAAAAGGAGCGCATCTTCAAGCGAAACACACGTCAAGAGATCGTCTTCACCCGCCGCTGGGCTACTAAAGTCAAGAACAAAGTACGTTCAAAGCCTGAAAAGTATCAAGCTCTTCGAAGTCAAGGCACAAGGTTGGCTAAAGCAAGACCGCCGCGCCTGCCTCGATAACACTTCCTACATCTCACAACACTATGCTTTGCACCGTGAGATGTGTGCAGTGGAAAAGGACTCTGCAGCCATCAACTCTACAATCCTTTATGACCCTGCAGTCACCACCGTCAAGCCCCAAGAGTTATCCTACAGCGTATCTCACAACGAGAACGCTATGCTGTGGCCCAAAGAGAACGACGAAGCGATCGTCACTGCCGCCATCGAACTTGTCGTCGGTGACCACGAAAAAAGAGTCGCCACACACCAGTTGAGCCGCCTTGGCCGCGATGACTACCCCGATGACTGTAGCAGAATGTATCGATCGGATACATCGTCTTTGAGTAAACTATGCAGCAATCCATAGAAAAGTGACTACGATGACCATACAATCTAGGCGGGGATTCGGATTCAAGTGCTTAGATGTTTGTAGTGGATGAGATGAAGAAATGAATCTAACTGCACCTTGAATCGGGATGGCATCGTCTTTGGCGTTATTTTTGTTTTGAGGCGGGGTGGCGTCGTCGTGTCACGTGTGGGCCTCGAGGGAAGAAATTGAATTACCGGAGAGGTTATGCATGAAAGGGGGGAAAATTCTGTGAGTTATTTTTTTGCAGTGGCTAACGTTACACTAAAACATTAGTTAATAACTTATGTCACTTTATTTTTCCCTGTCGCTGAGCTGATGTATGTTCCCGTCGCTGTACCCCCCCGTCGAGACACTTCGAGACGGGCGGGTTGACTAAACTAAACCCTCCTAGTACATTAGGTATGTACCTAGGAAGCAGCGGGCGACCCATTGGAAAGAACGTATTTGGACTCGCGCAGGCATCGCCATTCATCCCTTTTGTTGCGCACAAACATACACTTGTATCGTTGCTCACAACTGTGAACTCAGATCAATCGCAGGGTATGTATAAATGTGACTGAGTTCGGCGGCCAAATATTCAGATGACATTACATACATATACATTTGCGGGTAAATCTGAAAAACGACGAAAGAGTATAGTCAACTAATGTGTATATAAGTAAGCACAGAAAAGTAGGTGCCCTATTCTTGGCCCTCAAAAACATCGAATGAATGAATCCCCCTTGAACGCCCTTGTCGCTTGGCGACACACATATGATCAATAAAAAACAGAAACTCCGAGCATTCCAGCCCCCGTTGTCCCACCGTGGTTTCAAAACATTAGAAAGCAGACAAAACAAGTCCCCGGGAATTGGAGAAGAGAAATTCTGTAGTAACATCCAACGAAAATCAGGCAGTATAAATCAGAGAGTTGAGTCCGATAATTACATCCAATAAACATCAGGCAGTATGCTTCTGAGATGACATATGGTTCTGATGAAGCAACATTGCAAACATGGAATAGATTCAAATGCAATAATATTGCTTGCATCTGGCATGTACACGCTTAGTCGGCTGGCTCATGTAGAGACGAAAGAGGCTCCGCCAGATGAAAGTCTTGGTCGCCAGGTAGAGACGACTAGGATCGTTCTTGCTGCTTTCATGCGGTGGGGACGTGCATGAGTACGTGTTCCGAAAGATTGGCTCGAAGAAATAATGGAGAGCGGGTAAAGATAGAGTAACATTTTCAGCGAGTGACGTGAGTTGGATGTGTAGTATGCATCTTGTTCGTCGTGCCAGTCGTAAAAAAGATGAAGGGAAGACGGAATGCTCATATGTGCTAAGATGCCTGGCACAGCCGCTAGAAAGGCATCATCAGTAGGCGCCCCCCATGGCGTTCATGCCAGCCATAGAGTGTCGGCCACCTGAAGTATTCCCCACGAGGTTCTGAAAGGACCCCATGTGCGGTTGCCCTGGTTGCATGTGAAAAGTATCTTGTCTCTGCTGTATTTGGCTCATCCCACCAAGAGAAATAGCGTTCATGCCCCGTGACTGCGTAGTTTGTGAGCCCAATCCGTTGATTCGTTGCGGCATGGCATCGTGACTCATGTGCTGCTGCTGTTGGCCTGGCGTCATATCACCCGCAGGTGCTGAATGGCCCATAGGACTCATAACCATGTCAGGTAGCAACCCGCCCATATTGTGAGAGTAGTCCACGGCTGGCGACATGATACTGGGCGAGGCAACGAAGGAGCTAGCAATATCGGACGAAGGTTGCTGTGCTACTGGCGGAGAGCCGTTGGAGTGATTCGAGTGCGTCGCCGAGTCAGGAGTGTTGCACGCCATGCTAACAGAGTAATTCTTGTCGTATTCTTCAGTAGAAAACTTGCGATCGTAGTCACCATCCATGGACATATGTGGTTGTTGTTGACTTTGGTCTACAGGCTGAGCCATACCGGCGGTGCCGAAACCGTCAAAAATGTCAATGCTGGCCAGGTTGGTGTTTTCTGGAGCATTCTGGAGCATGGGATTCGTCATGCGGGGGAGGATCTCGCCCAATTTATTCATCAGCAACGGTAAATAGCGAAAGTCCCCGTGCCGAGTGACGGCAACTATAGCAAGAACCTGGCTCAAGTGCTCTCGAGGGCCTACGGCGAAGGGATCTCGAGATGCCGGCTGCAAGGCAAGGTATTCAGTCATGGATGAGGACAAATCCAACAGCTTCTCAATCTGTCAGATACAGTTAGTCATTGGTTCAGCCAAATTTTCTCGCTAGAAGCGGGATTGTTAACTGCCAGATACTCACCAAACCAGATCTCAGAAGATCGACAGCTTGAATAGGAAACTGGGAGGCCATGTTGACCAATAGCTCTCGGGACATGTTGACGGGATACTGGAATGTAGACATTGCGTCTTCGTTATCCCCATTGACGACCCCATTTGTTAGTTGCCAAACTGTGCTCTTCAGCCACTGCTTGTTAATATGGAGGTCCTGGAAGTTAGGATCCTGGCAGGCATAGGTCTGTGCGAGCGTATTCAACTGCTTCTGTAGGCCGTTCAAATAATGTGACGTGAGCTGGCCGCGTGTCTTATTCCAAGCTGCGGTAAGGGCATTATCAAAGAGCTGGAACATGTTGACTAGCATGATGAAGTTGTTAAGCTGATGAGCTTGGTCATCGGTGGCGTCGTCTGCTAGCGTCGGCAAATTTATGTTGGCTGAGAGGGATATGGGTCGCTGACGCTGAATGGCATAGGCGCGCTCAGTGGAGAAAATGAGCCAGTAGACACGTCGTCGTCTTGCGGCCTCGGCAGTATCAAACTGCATGTAATGTTCTTCCTTATCCATGCCAGCCATATGTATCATCGTGGCGGCCTCGCGGAGATAGTACCATGCCTTGTCGTGCATCTCCTGACAAGAGTAACATCCAAAGAGGAAAAAGTTGGTCGCAAGGGCGTTGAGCGTGATGGAGTCAAGATATTCGTAGCCCTTGCGGACGCGTAGGCACTCTTCCAGAAGAAGCTGGCTGGAAACAATATTTGCGCCAGGGACCATGTCGAGATTATATGGATCACCAGTGGGCATGGACATGCCTGGCTGAAGCATGATGAAGGCGCAGAGAGAGCTCAGTAAACAGTAAGCATCTCGATTTTGCTCCATGTAGAGCACTTGCTGCTCAATCTGTCGTCGCTCCAAGATGGGGGCTTGCGGGTACAGGTTGTCGAAGAAGAATTGTGCGCATTCCTTGACGAGTTCGCTGGTGACAAGGCCAGGGGTAGGGGTGAGAGAGGCCCCGGTAGGCGGGCAGGCGATGCCATTCATGCGGTTTTGAACCTTTGCAGATAGACTCGTCTGTCGCTGCGTCTCGCGCAGCTCGCTGATGACCTTGGCACGCGAGCCCTTTGGCCCCTTTTTCTGAGGAATAGCATTGTATGTGCACGATAACTGGGCTGAGGAGCAGTTACGACAGGGGTTGATTCCATCACACTTGACCTTTCGTCGATGGCAGGCGTCGCAGGCCCTTTTGACTGCTTGGGTCATTTTTGAGGGGGGTTCTTAGCTCGGATGCCGTCACAGTCGCTTGTGCGATTGATGTTTGTTCGGAACGAGTTCGAAAGGCTGGGCGCCGTTGTGGCCACTATCGTCGTCAGGCACAGGGTGAAGACAACCGAGGACGGGGGAAGATGGCGGTCAAGGGGCAAGCGACGGGAGAATCGCCAATCGAGCCGGGCGAATGGCAGACAGCGATCTCGTCGAGTTTGGCGATGAATATCGTAGATTAATACCAGATACCAGATCTCTGATTATTAAGATTTGCGGGGGAAGTATATTGATGGCAATGACTGCAACTCCAGACGGAAGCAAAACCGCGTGGCTCTTTGTCTGGGCAGCAACGCTACCAAACACCAAGACGGTCGGCCGGTATGTACAAGCCGTAGGACCTGCAGGTGTTATGTATTCGGCCCTTTGGAAGCGGGCCCCTACGCGGGGGGTGTCCGGGGGACTGTTGAAGTCTGGGGAAGGAGGAACAGAAGCCACGGGGCTCGCGGGGGACTGCGCTGCTAGAAGCAGCCAAGCCGTTTGATGCTTCGGACGCGATATCGAGGCTGTAGTTGCGAATTTGGGGATGAACAGCTGAGGAGGCGGTGACAGAAGATGGAGTTGGGTACCTCGCCCAGCGGCAGTCGAGGTTCCTGCCGCGAGAAGACGAGCAAAGACGAAAAATGGGCAGAAGGGCAGAAGGACAGAAGGGCAGAAGCGTCAGGAAGGGCAGAAAGAGGGCAGCGCGGCCTGGTTGTCTTGTGGAAGCCTGGGGCCCGGTGGGGGGAGGATGGGGTACACGA
The DNA here is from genome assembly GCA_018360075.1 of Claviceps cyperi. Lineage (NCBI taxonomy): Eukaryota > Fungi > Ascomycota > Sordariomycetes > Hypocreales > Clavicipitaceae > Claviceps > Claviceps cyperi. The sequence continues at coordinate 49,211 of SRPQ01000043.1, forward strand.
GCGAAACATGACGAGAAGCCGCGCCCTGTATGGCTGCAGTCGCTGTTCTGTGGCTTGAAAGTGGGGTTCTGGCGCAGTCTGTGCATGAAACGGGCCACAGAAATGCCCCAACGCTGAACGGGCAGTCAGCCCCGCTTTTCCGCTTGCGAGGTGCCAAGGCGCCAAGTTTACTCCGTCTAATTCCACAGCCAGCACTACGGAGTAACTGTAGGTAGGTACCTATGTATGTATGTACACGTATCACGTGGTGCTTACCTCCGCTGCCCCGGGGTGTCTAATCAGCACTGTTGGCAGTGTCCAATGGTGTGATCAGACTCATTTCAGAGTCCGAGACTGAAGAGGATGATGCTTTGCAGGCTTGCAGTTCTGTGTTCACTATTGACAACCCCAGGGCCATACCTGTACAGTGCGGTACCTGTACAGTGCGGGACTTCGCTCCCCGGCAAACCTAGCGTCTGTGAATCCCAGTACTCGCGGGCTATGTACTTCTAGAAGTTCTAGGTACTCGTACGGAGTACATCCGGCGCAAATGGCCGGTTCGCTCAAGTAGAACACTTGTACTTGTACCACATGACACCGGCATGCACCTGCGTGACCTACGACCCCAGGGCCAGGAGGTCCATAATCCTCATCCTCACAACCAGCAGCATAAACGCCCAACAACTCCCTGTCCAGCACGTATGCTGCTCCCGGTTATACCCTTCGATGATATCGAGTTAACTATTCTATTCCGGGATAGAAGCTTGTCAGCTCTTCCATCTGGGTCTCCTGGTCCACCCCCCTGTTTCAGGCCCAATCTGGCGTGTCACATTCTTACCCGCGGCGAGGTTACTACATATGTAGCGGAATGCAAATGTGAAAGCTCTGATGAAGAGCCCAAGCCTAGATCCTGATGGATGAACCTTCGGGGTTTGCACCCAGATACTGCGCTCCAAATGCCCATTCTGCTTCAAAGTCTAAATCAACAATTTTCGTCATATTTTCTTCGTTGTCTTTCCCTCTGCTGCTGGTGAGCCAGTTGTACCTCCCGAGACGGCAGATGCACTGCCGTTCGCTAATGACTCGAGACAAGCGAAGTGCACAGAATTGATGGTAATGCACGACTTTTTTTGTCCCAGGTCAGGTGCAAGAAGATATATTTCTGAAGCCCTGCCCTGTAATTTATTCCTGCGAAGGCGGTGTCCGCCAAACCCTATCAAAAACCGCTATAACGCGCGATCGTCCATCTACCAACGAAGTGCGACTTGATTGTGGCTATCGGTCGGTAGTCGATGAGTATGTACAAGGTAGCTTGTAACAGTTGTAACATACATAGTCAGACTCGATGTTCCGGGGTGACTCTTCGGATGGCGAAGGTCTTCTCTCTCCTGCATTCTTCTGCATGCTACACTACATTTACGTATGCAGTTGCAAATGGGCAAAGTGAAAGGTGAGACAAACGGGCTCCTTTGGCCGGTTGCCAAATACCGGCTCGTCGGTCGTGCAGCGAGTTGCCACCGTTTCTAACCGCTCACCGCTCCTGGTGGCAAACAATCTTTTCTTCAAGGATCGATGCCGATTGCCAGATTATGTACTTCTTCATGGCCAACTCAATCTTTCCATATGCCTGTCACAGAAGAGACGGCTCGCTTTGCGAATCTCGACAGGCACAGGCTGTTTCCATTCGCTAATTGGAACACATGCGTGCGACAGGCTTGTCAGAGAAGCCGAGGTCAAGGGCACTTGCGGCAGAGGAAAAAAAAGCTGGCATGTGTTGCTGTACGTAATCGTTCTTTATTAGTCTGGAGCGAGTGAAAGATCACAAGTAGGTACTTACCCTCTCTCATCTGTGTAGCTTCAACTGCATCACGGCCCAGCAGGTCAGCAGCCCTGCTTCTTCGAGCAGGAAGATGAACCAGTTCGCCGAAGTAGAAGGAGCGAGGCTGATGCAACCTTGCCAGGAAGTACTTAGCGCGGCAATACGGACTAGTTACCTATACTAATGCCTTGCAAATTATCTACATATACATACATACATACATAAATACTCCGTAGAGGCTCCCAAATCCGGATTTCATGCGCGGCTTCGGCATGCCGCGGGATTTTTTCCCTAGGTATGTGCCTAGTCCCTGTTGCAAAATGGTCGGGCGATATTACATCTTGCTCGGCCTGTCTATGAAGATTTGTAGGATCTTAGATTAGGTAGGTAACGTTACCTCCCTAACCTAGGTCCTAGGTACGGTAGGTACCTCCCTCATGGAGAAGGAAGCGCAGCAACATCACCACATCACGTGCTCCGTCGTAATCTGAAGTACCTACTGTACTCTGTACTGTACATAGGTACCAGTCCCGTCATCATCTCCGCGAAAAAGCTCTGCTTGGGCAACTTCATCTGGTACTGACATCCCCTTTCAGGTACTCAGTATAGCGGTCAATGCGATCTTCAACGCTACAGGACGTGTCCAAAGCCACAAGTCGCGCCATTTTCGGTCTCATGTTGGTGTAGAGTCTTGATTCTTGAACAACCACCTAAACAGTTGTTAGATACGGCATTTTGGTTTCATTCATATCATTCCTGCCTCAACATTACTATGAACGCGTGCCTCTGCGATGTTTGCGCCTTCGCAGAGGCAAGAGCGCCATCGGTCTCCATGACACGTTGTATCTCGAGATGGAGATGGGCTGACTTGCTCGTGGACTTTGAAGGCCCTCAATTGGAGCCCGAATCCGAAGTCGTTCAGTAGCTTGCATGTGTTGCAGCTTGCAGCTTCTTGTTATCGTATGCATCTTGTAACTGTCTGGTTCGACATACATGTTGGTACATGACCGATGAACCGGCCTATAGGCCAGCATGCCACCATGCTGGCCTCGAGCGGCGCTGTCATTGTGCAACGCCATGTCCTCAACGTCCAGTTCTGATGCCCGACACGGTGATGTGACTTTATTTCGTGAAGACGTGCATTGAAGACGCCCTATACATTTTCTAATTTATCACGCTGTTGTCACTATTGATAGCATCTGATGCGAGCATGTCTATGTGCACCTGACTGCTTGGTTGATATGTCATTTGTGTTTTTCGAGCTCAGTCACGTCTTACATATTAATGTGCTCACCGAGTTGTCAAAATAGAACATGAATGAATTCTGATAGGTATTGCCACGAGATCTTGGACGAAAATGCAGGCGTGCTCCAGACTAGGTGGTACGGTACATACGTGAAGTCACCACTACTACCATGCTATTTGCACAAAACACGAAAAGCACTTCCAGCGCTGCGACAGCCTTATCGTCTAAGGGGATTCCCCTTGACTATCAATTGTGTGACTCGCAGAAGCTTTTCCCGAACTGCGAATCGTGGCTAGTATGTACATCTCTGTAAGGAAATCAAATATGGTGACGCCGTGGGCGAAGGGGCGAAGCTGGGGAGTCCAAATCTTTTTTTTGATGAATTGAAAGATCCTCACAGGTTCAACGTCTTCATTTTGAATTGCCCAAGAATCACTTTTGAAATTCATGAATCCATATTGGAATCGCTGTCCTCAAGGACACATGCAAACGTGGCCACAAGCAATGGGTACGTGGACACACAATACGTGGCCTCACACCGCGCGGTAAGTCCTTTCACTCTTTCCTTTCTCTCTCTCCTAGAAAGCTTCCATGAATACAACAGATTGTTCATGTCAGTTCAACATCCTCGTATACGCATGCCCCAAGGATTTCTTGCTGCAATCTAAATCGCGACAAACCCCAAATTCTGATCTGACTTGACTAGACACCGTAGACACTTTGTGCGGTGGGACTGTTTGCATACACTTGAGCAGACACGATAGATACTTCATATTCGACGTAGGGATACTTAATCAGACGTTTTCAATACTACTGTTGCATGTTACTGCTACAATATAAACAGCTACCTACCCCGAGGCGTTGGCGTAACGTACCCTCCCTATCCCTCTCGCGCTCTCGCCTACCCGTAGACGCCCCTGTAGAGAACGTAAGAGGACGGGGTGTTAGTAGATCCGGCGTTCGTGGCGTAGAGGGCCCCGCGGGAGGGAGGAGAATCTGCGGAGCCCGTCTTGCTTCGTCTAGCCGGCGTACCTCAAGTGCGCGATTAACGTTGGGTCGGATATCGTCGAGAGTAATGTCCACAAAGATAGCTAGGTGCTCAAGATGCCGCACCCAGAATAGGGCAACGTAGAGTAGCCTTAACGGCCGCGGAGTACCCCTACCCTTCAGATCTACTATCGCGAGGTCAAGAGTCATTCCTTGGGACTTGTGGATCGTCATCGCGTACGAGACCATAAGAGGAACCATTCTTTCCATTAATCGTCCGTAGACGTCCTCGTAGTATTCTGCGTACGGTACCGGCGGCAGGGGAAGATCGGGACTACCTTCGAAGGCATCAAGACCCCGGGAATACCATACGGGAGAGTAGAACCGGTATACTTCGGGAAGTAGATTAGGATATACGCCGGAAGGGTGGTACGGGGATCGGTAACGTTGGCATGCCAAACGATATCGACAACATAACCGCGACTCCAGTTCACGAGACCGGCCTCCGTCCAAATGTTCGCCATTAGCATAACCCGGGCCCCGACAGTAAGGAGCGACTCGGCCGTAAGGTCGTTAAACTCCTTACTCGAGATCAAAGCCTACCGCGGATTACTATGCCGTGCGCGGAGGAGTAGGACAGGTACATTCGCTTTGCGTAGCCGCAAGTAGTTCATGCCGAAGACGCTCGCCCGCGTAGCAAAGAGATAGACGGCCTGTTCCCCGAAAGTAGTCCGTTCTCGTCTCTCGAGCGTAGACGGTAACCGGGGCTCGAGAGTTCGAAAGTCCGTGAGGTCCGGATTGCCCTCGCGCATATCCTCGAGGACCCGTCGAAAGGCAATGCTACTCGCGTCCGTATCGCTTTGCCGGACGAGAGTAACGGATCGAATCGTAACCGAGAGAGCGAAGTAAGCATTCTTACTCGCCATACCACTTGTCGTCTTAGCCCGGGGTTCGAAGAGAGCCGTTCCGCTGGCGGGAAGGAGTTGGTAGACATCGCCGGCAACAATGATACTGAATCCGGCAAAGTACTCGTCGCCCGACTCCGGATAGGCTTCTTGAAGACGTTGCCACACGTTGGTCAATCCAGGCAAGCTTAACAAAGCTAATCATCGATTTTCTGTCGACAATCAGGTAACTTACACCTTCTAAACAATCTGAATAGTGCCTACGCCGTCGGGGCCAGGTGGAGAGAGGGTTCCGAACCTTTGAACAGGAAGGCCAAAGTAGGCGTGGTCCATATAGCCATTGACACTGTTCGCCGCGGCGCCGGTAGGGGCAATACTCGCGACGGGACTCCTACGCGGCGAGGTAGGAAATCGGGAACGTTGCATTGTGTATAGCCGCGACAATACGAGCTGTGTCGTATAACGTTATAGGACTTGCCGGTTCCCGCGCGGCCGTCTGCGTTGACCCGGAGAGGATCTGGGCTAAGGCCGTCTAAGGCACGTTCGTAGTGTTCGACCATCGTAAGAACGAGTAAGCGTTGCTCGGGGTTTAGAGAGGCTTCCGCGTTTGATGCCTCGGTCCTGAAGTCGAGGTTAATCGACGTGGACGCCTTGAGCGATTTCCAATACTTGTCCTTCGCTGTCGGGAGAAGGAGACCCGGGAGTTCCTCGCTATACTTCCCGACATAGGCATCGCAATTCGCAGTAAGATCTAACAAACGAGATCCTAGGTCATGGGGATTCCCGTAGTCCGCCTCGCCAAGTCCGGCGTCGAGTAGCTCTTGAAAGTAGGCACGGTTACTCTCCTCTCCGAGATCCGCAGCCTCGAACTCGTCTATCTCCTCCTCGAGAGTCGGGATCTCTTCAATGTAGTCAAACCGTAGCCGGCGAGGATCTCTATCCCGTAGGTGGTGGAAAGCGTCCCCCATGTAACGTACTCGGCCTCAGCTGCACTGATTTCTGTCGATACTTCTACTTCCACCAATATGCTTGGCCCTGTCTGTCCTCACTAATCCGCTGGCACTGTCTCCGGCTCCCACGGTAGCAATGGTGACCATGTCTGAAAGGGATTGAACACACGTACATGCCTGGGTTCGTCCACGGGCATCTGGTCAGGCATGAACCCTTCCACAAGTGGACTGCTCAAGCCACGCCCGCCCCGGAAGTCGGTCCTCGCCCTGAAAGCGTTGTGTCTCGTCCTGTTGCGGCTGCCGATATTGCTTCTGAGGTGGGGGGTTGAGATGACATCATTTGCGTCTTCAATTTCTTCCTGCAAAAAGTCCACAAATTTGGGGTTGATGAAAGCTCGGTGTCTGTCGGGATCCTCAGCCTGTCTTCCCGGTCCTTCAGATGCTGCTATCTGCGCTGGCGCCGCAATGCAATGGCAACGATGCTCGTCAAGATGATTCAGGAACGCTTCCAGCTTGCCCGGAATAAAGTCCTTCCAAGGTAAAGCGAATTTCGTCACGTCATTGAACATTCGCTGGCATTTGAATCAATCGACAAATGTCCGCAGCGATTGCATTCCGTTCGGGGCAGGCTCGAGAAGCTCCATGGTCTTCTCCCGCGTTTTCATGGCGACCGGCCTCGCCCTCTTCATGCCAAAGGTACCTCCCAGTAGGTCCCCCAGTGGAATCAGTGCTGTTGGCAGTAGAATCGGTCCAATTACAGTGGAATTGCCAGTGGTCTCAGTGGTACAATCCTGTTGTAGCGTTGGCGGGAAAAAAAGAAAAAAAAGAAACGGAAGGGTGTCAGTTTCCAGTGGTGGGCGGGGGGGTTATAGAGGTGGCCAGTGGAATGTCCAGTGGAGAGGCCACGATCCGGTGACGAAGAACGAAAACACGGAGGGGGTGCACTTCCCAGTGGACTTGGCAGTGGACTTGGCAGTGGAAGGGGACGAGTTCCGGTGGGCGGGGCGATAATGGTCACGTGATGAAAAACGTAAAAACGCACCTAATGTAATGCGAACTGATTCCCCAATTCATAGTACAGGCTGGACCCTGGTCTTCATCCCTCTTGAGGAAAAGCACAAAACCCGTCCCCACTAATAAAGCCTCTGTAATAGGTTAGGTACCTAAACACTTCGAGCTTAGAGAGATGACTAATCATGGGGCGGAAGTTGGACCTGTTATGTACCTAGTACATATGACTCCCAGACCTCTCAAGTTCTATACCTAGTTGTTCTCTCAATCAATTCTTTTACCTGTCACTTTCTCATTGAAACAGGTTATGAGCCCGGACGCTTTGGGGCTGTACCAGATAATTTCTCTTTCATCTCATTACACCCCAAAATTTCGCTACCATCCACTGCGAGAGGATCGACAAAACGAACTCAACTAAGATCTTAGGAAAATCGTGTACAAACCATCATTCTGAAGGAAACTCAACAACGCACCTAAGAGGCCAAGAAACCACGAAGACGGTCAAAGTAGCGACCACTTGGCGCGTTGACCACAACCTCGACGACAATCTCTTCCCTCACACCGTCTAATCTTGACACATCTCAATTCACTGACAATTATCTCCCATCGCAGAAACATTGCTCAATGCGAGGGCTATCGAGGGCTATGATCGACAACCCGTATCGCCGATAAGATTGTCTCTCAACCCAACAATCCAATCGAATCACTCTCACGGTAGTACGCCACGCGACACTGATCCAATTGTTCGATCCAAGAATTTCAACCAAAATCCTTCCACGGTAGTACGCCATGCGTCACTGATTCACTGATTCGCTTCAAGAACTCAATCAAATCCCTCCACAATAGTACGCTAGACGATGCTATGCTAATTCACCGTTCGTATCAAGAACCCAATCAAACTTCTTAGAGTATTACGCTTCGTGACACTTATTTACTGGTTCGCCTTCACGAACTAAATCAAAATCTCTCCACAGTAGTACGCTTCGCGACACTGACTTATCTGTTCTCCTCGAAGAACCAAATCAAACCCCTATCAACAAGTGATCTACTTTGTGACAGTGACTCAATCGTCCACCCAAGAAACGTATTCACTCATCCTTTCTCCTCGAAGAACTACCTACCTAGATCAACAAACTCCTATATGTACCAACAAGCAATCCACCTTGTAACACCGACACAATCGTTCACCCCGAAGAACGTGCTCTAAATCTACCCACAGTATCACCTCCCCGAAACACAGACTACACACTTCCTCCCGAACGTCTCATCCCTTACTCACCTCTATCAAACTTCAAAGACTACGAGAAAGCCTATCACCGACATTCTGTTACTATCTTTGCCTCGCAAGAATATCTCCCGCAAAGTACTGCTACCGAAACTCTACATCAATAACATCAACTCAACGATGACCAACATGAGCAAAACTACCCCCCCTCTGGACAAGATTCGTCCCCTCAACTCACTCGCTGGCTGGGTAGCTTGGCATGAAGACATGACTACCGCCTTGCGCATGTCAGGCTTCGGAAAGCTGCTCAAAAGAAAACGCAGCGCTGACTTTGCGGCCGGTGACCTCGATGACGCTGATGCGATGAAAGCAGAAGAAGAATGGCAGGACAAACAAGATGCGGCATGTGGAGCAGCTGCCCGCCAACTTCTCAAAGGTACCAATGACAGTCCAATCGAGGAAAAAGTAACTACCTATTTTCACGAGCTTATCGTCATATGCCTTTCTATTATCTGGGAATTTGATGAAGCAGCTTTCGGTGTGATGTGTAGGTTTCTTACAGTGGTCGCAGTACCGTGGTGAGTGCTCAAGGCCGTGACCTAAGTCTCTCACTCACTCAGGTGCTGCTCTTGCTTGTCCACCAACGCCAAAGCCTCCTCGAAGGTTACGGCTTTCTTTGTGACGACTCCATTAGCGTCCCTTTCGGGGAGGAGGCTGTAGCCAGTGTTGAAGGAAGAGCAGCACCTGAGTGAGCGAGAGACTCAGGTCACGACCTTGAGCGCTCATAAGCCACGATCGCGTGTTCCACGGTACTGCGACCACTGTAAGAAACCTACACATCACACTGAAAGCTGCTTCATCAAATTCCCAGATAAGGAAAGGCATATGACGATCGCAGGGCAAGACGAGAAGGCCAAAAGGCCAACCACCAAGGACCCGCCCGTGACAATCAAGCCACCACTCCGCAACAACCTCTGCCAAACACCAACGCACGCGCAATGACTGCTTGGGTACCGCCTACCGAAGTCGGTCTATATAGCTGCGTCAGTAGCAGCGTCGGCACAGCCGCCATCGCCAACAAGAGCCCTCTTCTACACAACTGGATACTCGATAGTGGTGCAAGTCAGCATATCTCTTGTCAACTTGGTTACTTCGCAAAGGACACTTTGCGCAAGTACACTGGTCCCGCAACATGCGGCTATGGCGGCTCCCTTGACATGGCGCAACAGATCGGCACAGCGATCTTACCTTGCCGGTCTGGCACCAAACTCATTTATCTCTCATTGCCCAACACCCTCTATGACGCCAATGCTGCCTGCAACCTGGTGTCGTACTCCCAGCTCAAGGCCAATGGAACCCCAATTGAACAGCACGAGCAGGGCTTCACTCTGGTCACGAATTCTGGTCGCGTCATCGCTCAAGAGAGCAGCGGCATATACTGGCTGCACCTTGAGCGGGCCGCCATCGAGCAATCTTCCACACGCGCGTCACTCCCTGTCTACGCCATCACTCGCCCCTTGGCACGCGCGCATGGGTCACTTGAGTGAAGACAACCTGAGAAGGTTTGTCAACATGTCCTCTGGCATGCGACCACTGCCGACATCGTGCCTATGCCTCAGCTGTGTTGAGTCAAGGCTACGAGAGCGACCACATAACAAGCCTGCCACACCTGGTACCTACCCCTTGGAATTCCTCCACACCGATATTGCTGGACCTTTGCCCATTGTTGGACACGAGGGAGCCCGATACTGGGCGGTATTCATTGACGATTTTTACAGGCTGGACACACGTCGTGCTTCTACGACAAAATTCTGAGTTACCAGCGGCCCTCCTTGGATGACTCGAGCTCGTTGAACGCCCTGAGCGACGTTGTCACCGCATTCGATTAGACTTAGCCGGGGAAACAGATCTGTCGAGCTCATTGCCGCCTGTACGAGCCGAGGCATTGAACTGGAGTTTTATAGCGACGGATCAGCACCAGCAAAATGGAGTCGCAGAAGTCACCAACCGCATCATCCTAGAAAGAACTCATGTCCTCGACGCCTCAGGCTTTCCAGAATCATACTGGCCGTTCATTGTTGATTAAGTTGCTTACCTGCGAAACAGAAGCCCTCACAGCTTTCACGACAGGACCCCGTACGAGGGTTGGTTCGGCGACAAACCTGATCGGTCTCACATCCGCACACTTGTCTGCAAATGCTACTCTAAAACGACTGGCCAGCGCAAGAGACTGATTACACCAAAGGTTTCTGTCTGCCGCCTTCTAGGCTACAGGGGGCGCCGTATCTATCTTCTCCCGAGAGAAGATAGCACTATTATCAAGTCTTCGAACGTCGTCTTTGATGAGTCACATTGCAACTCCCAGGATTGTTCCCCCATGCACCCCCTGTCTCGGCCGAACAATGTCATGATTCCAATGTATCCACTGCGTCGACTAAGAAGGCGAGTGACTCTACCAACTCATCACGCCCAGCTAAAGGGTTGCTTACGCCTGCACGTCCGGCGAGCCCTCGAGAGCGTCACAGCCAGGGGGACGCGCCAGTGATGGACCGATCATGTTCATCAATGGCCTGAGCCGCAAGACTCTTCTCCTACAACCACACCGCAAGACAACCCTCCGACTCCAGACGAACAGCGCCAAGACTCCCCTATCATAGACAGACACACCTCCCGGCTACCATATCGTTCGACACGCGGCCAGTACCCCGACAACACTATCCAACGATATGGCCACAGCCTCATCATTCCTGCCGTCGGCGCCTTGATGCTGGCTTCGGAAGCCACCATCACCGAACCCAGAAACCTGAAGGAAGCCCGACAAGACGCAGCCCGTTGGCAACATTGGTTCAACTCGATGAAATCGAAGTACACCTCTCTCCATACCAACAAAACCTAGACTTAGTACCTAGACCCGGAAATCGAAAAACCTTGGGCGCCAAATGGGTGTACAAACTCAAAGGTGGCCCATCCGGAGAGATCGTGCGCCACAAAGCGCGTTGGGTTGTACGTGGTTTTGAACAAGAAGAGGGCCTTGACTATCAAGAATTTTTTGCCTTAGTTGTCAAGCCCATGAGCTACAAGGCCCTATGCGCCATTGCTGCGGCTCTCAACCTAGAACTTCACCAAATTGATATCAAGACTGCCTTCCTGTATGGCCTGATAGAAGACCTTGTCTATGTCGGACAGTCAGAGGGATTCAACGACGGCACCGACCGCGTCTGTTTACTCAATAAGGCATTATATGGTCTCAAGCAGTCATCCCGAATCTGGTATAACACTCTAGCCATCTTTCTGTGCACACTGGGTTTCAAAATACCTCACATCGGACCTCGGCGCATTCGTCAAGATAACCAGGTGGGCTGAGATGGCTAATCCTGTGCTGAAGCAAAGGCCCATGAGGCCGAGTTGAGAGAACCCAGAGAAAGCGGAGGGTAACTTGTATGTTGCAATATACGTTGATGACCTTCTCCTCGCTGGCCTCAATTTAGATGGCATCAAGGCAGTCAAGGCTGCCCTCTCCAAACGATTCGAAATGGAGGACCCCCCTGGGCGAATGCCATCACTACCTGGGAATGGAAATTGTTCGAGATCGCCCAAATCGCACCATCCGCCTTAATCAGAGGGCTTACACCCAAAAGATTCTGGGGGAGTTCCAGATGGACAACAGTAACAAGTGTTTCGCGACACCAATGGCAACCGACGTCAAATACGAACAAGCTCGTGTAACCTTCACAGCCTCCAAGACTGATCGCGAATGGTACGCCAAAGCCATCGGCTCGGTCATGTACCTCATATTGGGCACCCGCCTAGACATCGCATTCGCCGTTTCCTGTCTCAGCCGGTTCATGTCTAACTTCACGAATACGCATATATCGGGCGTGAAACGACTCTTGAGATATTTGAACGGCACACAAGACCTACAGCTCGTTATACAAGGAACCCCTACAACCGCTGCGAGCGTTTACCGATGCTGACTGGGCAGGAGACACTTCCACTAGGCGCTCTACCTTGGTTACAGATTCAGCTTGGGAAGTGGCGCGAAAAGTGGCGCGATCAGCTGGTCAGCAAAGCGACAACCCACCGTAGCTCTTTCATCCTGTGAGGCCGAGTACATGGGACAGACACAGGCCACGAAGGAAGCAATTCGGTTAAAGCGTTTACTGGGGGAGCTTTTGAACCAGGAACCCGAAACGATAACGATCGTTGGCGACAATCAAGGTGCCATCGCACTGGCAAAGAATCTCCAAGACCACGCGCGCACCGAGCACATCGACATCCAGTGACACTTTGTAAAGGAGAAACAGATAGCCGGGGAAATCGCACTCGAATACATACCCTCGTCCGATCAAGTTGCCGGTGGCCTTACGAAACCTCTACCTCGACTTGCTTTGGAAAAACTCAGGGACGCACTGGGCCTCGAGTTTCCAGCTTCCTGACATAACACTTTAACAACCGCTTCCTTATTTTCATATTGTTATACAAACATGTTCTTCTTGAGGGAAAGGCACAGGCCGGACAGCGCTACCGCTCTTTTTTTTCCCGCTGGGTTTTTTATTGAGGGTAGCAGGCGTCTCATTTTGTTTGTCTTTCACATTTTTAATACCATTGAACATTGTAACTACATATATCTCCTACTTCTCGGAGTTGACTTTGGGGCAAGGGGGAGGGTCAGAACCTGGCAATAAGGGCCCCAGAGACCAAGCTATGTGATCTTCGGCTTCAGTCAGTATATGACTCCCGGACCTCTCCAGTTCTATAGTTGCTCGTTCAATCAATTCCTTTACCTGTCCTCCTCTCATTGAAACACAGTTGGCGCGCAAGAATAGCTCAAGCGGGGGTGTCATATCACGTGACGGGAGTATAGGCGACGGCGGGTGTCCGTGAGGAGTCAGGAGTCAGGATACCATCGTCGCGACTCGCAGCAAAGAGATATGTACCTCGGGGGAGTAGATAGACCATTGCTAACCTGCCGGGGGCCCGCGCAGCACATACGACACACGTCATGGACCCCAGTCTTTGATTCGTTCGTTCTCTGGACATCGATCAAATGTCTCGAGCAATGCGGAAGCAGCTTAACATCCTCATCATCACAAATATACATTACACATTACGATTTACACCCCTATATCGGCACCCTGTCTTATGCTGCATTCTCACACAGGGACTGCGGTACAAAAAACTATGGGAAGCCAGGAGCTCAACGTGATGGGCCGATGGGAATGACATGTTTCGGGCTAGAACAGATTGGCATCGAATGATGCGTTAGTCTATTTACATTATACTTGTCAGATGACGCTTGAAGGCGCGACAACCGACGATGTTCTGTCCACTCTATACTCGTGCAACACGGGGGTCGGTGAGGTAAACCGTAAGACGATGATCATGCATTCGAAAAGTACAAAATCGTCAATCGAGTGTATTTCCAAGACTCGTCCCTTTGCTTGATGCAACAAGCGGGCGGAGAAAAAGGTGGACGTAACGGTATCACAATTCAGTGTGTGATTCGGTGATATACACATCGAAACTTTGGGCGTTCTCTGGGACGTCCCCGTTCACTTGCCCCAGTGGGCTCATAGATTGATTGATTATCTTCGCTCCGGCGACAACAATCTGCACGACTAAGTTTCTGTTAAGTTGGTTGAAGAGCTGCATACTTTTGACGTAATACTCAGCAATCCGGCCGTAACCTTCCCTATGAACCCAGTGAACCCCCATGGTGTAGGTGATTTTGACTCCGTTGATTATGAAGGGCGCTGGCGAGAATACGCTCGGTAAAAAGATATTCCTCATCTGAGCGCCGGAGCCTCTCTTTTCTAGGGACTGTGGTGCTTCCTCGCCACGTCGTGTGATTCTGCGTCGGGACAAACACGTCAGTCATACGATGGTGGTACGCAATGCAACGCAGTTGTTCCCGCAAGAGATGACGATGACTTACTCGTGATCCACAAGGACAGCATTCTCAAGATGGAGGGACGCGTTGTCATCAACGGCCTGTTGGTCTGCAGGACGATGGACCGGTCCGGTGGCCAATGCCAGAGCTCCAGAGGCAAGGGTGAGAAAGGTGAGAAGTCTCATTTTGATGATGAACTCAATAATGAATGCGAGAATTGCGAAGGAGGTAGAGGTTGATGTTGAAGTGTATCAAGTGCACAAACTGTAGAAGATATATATACATACCTAGCAGTTGGAGAGAGATGAGACGCCCTTCACCAACCGGCTCTATCAACGCGGCTTCGCGGCTGTTTCGGTAGCGTCGATGGAATCCGGAACTGCCGGATGTAACTTCGATAGCGCATGGAAGTACACATGTCATTCATGATTCGACGCGAGCCTTCATCCAATCTACTTAGGTACATACTCAATAACGGTAGTTGACTTCCTTTACCCAGATAACTGTTTTGGGAAGAAGGGAAGGGTCAGATACAGAGTTCTGGCAGGGTCAACTAAAGTGTAAAGTCTCCCTTGTGTCGGTGAGTCGCGGCGACGTCCAAATCAACTTGTAAGCGCTGAGGCAAATCGCCGAGGCATGCATTAATAAAACACGCCAACAACAAGGGAGTATGTTATATGTAATATGTACACGTACATAATAATAACTCAGTAGGAGTCATGACTCTTGCCCCGTTGTATAATGTACTCCGTACCTACGGAGAAGTACATATCTGTTTGTCTTTTTCTTTTTTATCCATTGCCGTCTAAAAATAGAGGAGAGACGGTACTCCGTAGATGCAGAAAGGCAGCAAAGGTCCTCACAAGACCTCAACTGTACCCAAAGAGGATGATCGACGATCAAGACGCAAAACTTAAAAGACAGCAGTCCTCCCTGGACTACCTACTATGTACAAGACTTGACATGGAGCTGAACCTTATGGCTGTTGGGTTGGGAACTTGGGCTCCGATGCTGCACCGGGATTGCTGCGTGGAAGCTGATGGAAGCGGCTGTGGGTCATGTCCTGTTTTCCAGCCAAAGCTCTTTGTATTTCAACATTCTTCTCGTTGGTCATCTCGTAGTCTAGGTCTTCACTGAATTTCAGTCACGTCTTTCTCTTCATTGATCAAGGTCTTTGGGGGTCATGAGGACTTCCATTGGCTTGCGCCTTTCGTTCGCGGTAGAACGTTACGGAATCCCGTGAGGATGGCCGCTCACCCTTTTTTGTCCTTCGTCTTGTCCTTTGTTTTCTATGGCCAAAGCCGTCAAGGGTGAACGCACGTCTGGTTAGTCCAGCACAGGGCCTGGTGACCCTCAGAACTTAGAAGTTAAAACTCCGGCAACCATCTACGGAGTAGAATCTTCTGGTCCACCGGATCGCATGCCGTAACGTTAGGTACCTCCAAGAAGAGACACTGACGCGACACGTCTGACGACCAAGATGCAACCCGACTAAACAGTCGGTCGGCAGTCAGGACTCTTGTGCCGTTGTATCTTGTGTCCTTTTTTCTTCATTACAGTCTACGGAGTACGGCTATATAGTTATAGTCTGTCGTACTCTTAGTATCGCGGTACATAGGTAGCCTTGTCTTTGTTGTCTTTGTTGAAGGTACCAGGTATGTACTCTTGACTCTTGACTCTTGACTCTTGACTCTTGACTCTTGACTCTTGACTCTTGACTCCTGTAATAAGTTGTGCGTTGTGCAGAGTTCAACCTTCCCGGCCTTCCGCAAGCTGGCTCCTGAGTCCTTCGTACCCCGACAAGTTACGGTGGGGAGTTGAGACCTTTGCGATTCACTTCGACTCATTCAAGTGGTACCTCCCTACCTAACCCGTTTCCGATGTTTTCTACTCCGTATCGTCATCTTCTATCGGATCAACCATTACGTACGCCATTCGTGGCCCAACAGCTCACGCTACTAGACGAACCTCTTCAACTTTCCCAGTTGATTCGCACGGAGGACTTGAGAAGATGCGGGGGCGCGGCCACACTCATTGAGGAACAGACATCAACTAATAGTGCAGTATATCAAACTCAAGGCCACGAGGCAGGCTGCAGCACGCAGATGACCTGTTTGATTCGAAATACGAATGGAAGTGACTGAAAAACGGACAAGGAAGGCATGCCTTCGGTGCAGAGTCCACAAGTTCTGTCTGATCAGTGAGTGACCACTGACCACTGACCACCAGCTTGATGACCCCCTTGATGATGTATGAATGGCCCGAATGGCCCCCATCATCGGCATGTGATTTATGATGAACTTGGTGACGCAAGGTTCGCACAACTTTCCACAAGTGAATGGCCAGGCCATCGCTCTGAAAGCCTCAGTTGTCGCTATCTGCGCTGGCGCCGCACCGCGGTTGCAGCATTGCTTGTCGGTCGAGATGAGTCAGTAACGCTTCCAACAAGCCCGCAAAGCTTTTCCCCCGAGATGAAACATTTCCCACCCCCGACCCTTCGTCCAGCGTAAGAAGCAGTCGACCAATGACCGTTATCATTGCATCCGATTCGGGGCAAGATCCGGGGCCGGATCCGAGAAGGAGAATTGAGAGGACATTGGGTTTCACAAGAGAACTTTGACCTTTAGCGCCCAAGGCTTTTATGGACGATTTGAGTAACATGCCGGATTGCAGATCGATTGCAACTGCGAGAGGAATGGCGGCAGCGAACGTGGGTTTGCATAGAAGACGTTCTCGCCGCGGGGCATCGTCGAGAGATCACGAGTCCTCGAGCCTCACGTGGCCATCGTTCAGGGCATGAAGCTGCTATATGTCAGAACCTGAGCATCTGCATGGCCAAATTTGTCTTTCCCGGCTCCAGAACGAAAGCTTCTCTATCTGAGCAGTTGACGCTCCACCGCATCATTCGGCATTGAACGAGACCACGGACGAGACGGCGGCGGCTGAGTTTTCTTCCTCGGTTGAGGTGTCGTGGCAAAAAGAAAATACTGCGGGCCGACTCCCAGCTTCTTGCGATGGCAAAGGAAGCGCAAGAGCAGCGCAACGGCACGGCCCGTCATGACTCGCGACTTGGAGCGACAAGGAGGCAGGGCGCGTTGCGGGTTAGCCTATCGCGATTCGCAGCGGTTAGGTCTAGATAAGGTAGGTGATTGGCGGTACTTTCTGCTATAGGCTAATTGTGTCACGCGTTGCGGTCAGACCGATGTACCTCTAGGTAACCATGATAAATACAAGCTCAAGGTGCAGTTCTGACCGGCAGGGCGCCAAACTCACGCCTGGATCTGTCCATCGCCGCGCGCAACAGCGCATTCATCTGTCCATAGTACGCGACGAAACCACGCAAGCGGCT
>SRPQ01000430.1:0-20112 GCA_018360075.1 Claviceps cyperi
ATCGTAGTTCCTTCCCACTGTGATGTGGCGAGGCACAAAGGAGTCCTGAAACTGTGGAGCATTTTGGCAAAAACAGTTCGCTGAGTAAATTGATACAGTTCGCGGAGTAACGCTCGCCGAAAAGCGCTTTGCCAGAATTGTTGGTCCTTGCTCCGCTTTCGGTCAACCACCCTATTACCCGCAGTTCTGTTATTTGTCATCGCTCTCTCACACTTTTTTTGTGAGATGATGTTGCTTCTTGTTGAGACACCTTTTGTGATCAAGGGACGCTTTCTGTGGAGTTGAAGTTCAACACATCGGAGGCCAGTTTGGGCATTTGGTTAAAAGGGTTGAGGGAGCCCACTGAAAATATGAAAGGAGGGAAAAAGGTAGTTGGGTTTTGTCGTGTTTGGAGGACTTAGTTCCTGTCGTGAGGATAGTGATTGAGCATTGTTCTATGTTCCCATTTAAGTCTGGTGGATCTTGTCATATCTATCAGCCACTCTTCTCTTGTCCTTTCTCAGTCAGTTGAGATTCTATTCTTCGTCTGTCTGGACACCCGTTCGACCTTTTGTCCGGGTTTCCACCTTTTTCGGCCTTCCGACGTCGATTTTCTATTGCCACTTCCCAGGTACCTATGTACATATGTATGTACATAAGTCATAGGTACATTAGGTAGTTCCTACCGGAGAAAACAGAGATAAATCACCGTCGGCGGTACGTCCATATGTAACAAGCTAGGAGGTTTTAGGCTCGAGCTATGTAATTATAGCTGCACAGCGGTTCATTTCTGCAAACCTCGCGCGAGTCGCAGTCTTTCTCAAGCTTTCGAGCGAATAAAGAATTAACGTCAGTGTAGATAGGCGTCTGGCAGAGCGACCATTCCATATGTACCCTCAAAAGTCCGCTAACACACACAGTCCGGCATCGCTATTACCCGTCGGTGGAAAAGCTCTTCTTGTGTCGCAGGGTATACAGGGGTAAACAAAGCACATCAGAGTGGCCAGACGGCTGCGCCCATTCTTTTGTGCGACATCTTGACAGCGCATTGGATATGCACTTGATGCAGCATAGGCAGTCCAGTCCGGAAACCCATGCTTCCGTCACCCCCTGGGCCCATCATCCATGTGAGCTCAGTGCTTGGTCCTTGGACCTTAGCCCATTGGCCACCAGCCCCATGCCGATCCTCCATTCCTACCTTAATCTCATCTTTGCCACGGGGAAAATATCCGGCTCCGAAGAACGCTAAAAGAAGAAACCGGAGAAAAACAAAAATACTGTCAAGAAAAAATGGCAATCTGTATGGAGTACGGGCTACATGTGTCGTTATGTATATTAGTACAGATACGGAGTATCCAGCCGTTACAACGATCAACTAGAACGGAACGATAAGGAATGCTAAATTGAGTCAGACTACGCCGCTGGTCAGAACAGGGGTTCCCTCATCTTCGATACTTCAACATGCCCTCGGCTCTGGGTTCGGTTCGATTTGCCTTTTCCTCGCTTGTTCGGTATTGTTCTTTTTCAGCCACTTCGTGATGCGATGCTGCAGGCGTTCCAGGCGTTCCAGGCATCGCGTTTTAGGCCACGGAGGACTCTACATCTCGCTCATTCTCTGTAGGAAAAGGCATTTTCTCATGTCTTAGTTTTCTACTTCTGCTGCCAGTCACTGCAATCTCAAGCCTGTCATAACTCGTTACTCATCATATTATCGTCGAGTTGCACACCCTGGATATCTCAAGTAGTTCAAATCCAATGCGTTCAAATGAAAAACGCCCCTAGTCTCGTATACCCGGCGTCTCTTACAGCGTCCGCTTCCTGGTTTCCTCCGACGATGAGGAAGCCCGTTCTAACCTCAATAATACAATTAATCTCCCATTTGCGCCGAGCATACTGACGGAGATATGAACGCAAGAGGACAAGAAAAAAGAAGTAGCATCCAAATTAGTCCAAAAAAAAGGACAAGGATCACACACGTAATACACCTCGAAAGCTTGCAAAAGCCCCAGTTGACGCAAGGAACGACACCTGCTAAGTACATTGATCCAAGCTGTAACTAAGGCGTCTTCGCCGAGCCTTGGAACTCATTCCATGCAAGTGGGAGACCGAAGTTCTGCTCATGCCCGAAAATCTGAGCTTTGCCATCGTCGCTCCAGCCTGACCCAGATGCAGAAGGTAAGCCCATTGCTGGGATAGAACAGTAGCATTGCGCCGCAGGAAAGAGACTCGAGTCCGTGCCAACAAATGTATCACGCCATTCAGGTCCGGGGGAATAATGAAAAAATCCAGACCCTACTGACTCCCGGGGCAAAAATGACGGATAGGCGTCTGGTATTGAGGGTGCATCGTCATCTGTCCGCGGCCCGTAAACAGGACTGTACATCTGCGCCGGACTATTTATTCTAGGTCAGTTCTTTGCGCCATAGACGGGTATCAAGACACACACTCATCAAGGGTCAACATACTTGGCGGCCGTACCGTCGAGTGATATTGACGGTGCATAAAAGAAGTTCTCCTCATAGTCGACTCCATTTCCTCCACCAGCAGCCGCATGCGACCTATGGTGCCAGTAATTCGGAACAGGAGTTGGTGGCGGTGGTGTCGCACTCATCAGATGTGAGTTATCTCGATGCTGCAAACGCGACGCAGTATCTGAGTCTCGTGAGTTGTTGTACGGGTGATTGCTGTCGGGATGACTTGAGTTCTGGTCAAAAGAGCGCGGCAATAGCGACGTGGAAACCATGATGGAGCCCTGCCACGTCCTGACGAATACGAATTCGCCGTCCATGATCAGATTGCAGTTTCGCGTTGGGTTTCTGCTTTTGATGGTTCACCGTTCCGTAAGCCCCCTTTTCGGTGTTCAAAATGCTTCTTTCACGCGTAAGCTGTGTTTTCGAAACCCGGATTCGAAACGCAGATTTTGATGCGAACGAGCAAAAGATGATGAGTGAAGCAGGATTGACTTTGTTATAATACTAGGTAGGTAATTCTCCTCTTGGATCTCTAGTTTAGTTTGTTTAGCCGGCCGGTAACCATTTATTTTTCTGTTATTCCCGGCAACTTGTATGATTCATGTGAGACAGGTCTGACGCTTCTACTTGCTTTTGGCCAGCGAGATGATGAGCGCCTATGAGATAGACACGTACAAAAAAGGAATCTGCTGCCAGTTGAGAGCTTCCCCTCCGCCATATGTCGGAAGCTCAGCTGCAAGAATGCGTGGAAAAAAGAAGGGGTGAAATGAAACGCTGCTCTCGGGCTTTTTGCGCTTTGGAATGTACCATGTTATACCAAAACAAGTTACATACCTCATAGTTAGGAAGGTTGGGTTGTCTTTCCGTGCTTACTTTGTCGGACTAGTAATCTAGTCGGTCAGTAGGCAGATACCCAACGTACCCAAGGCGGCTAGGCTGATTGCTGCGGCCTCGGGCCTGTTACCTGTATGTAGGTATTAGCGCGGATTTGCGGTCGCATGTCTTCTTTTTCCCCTTCTTGCGACCTGTTTCTTCATTGTCTTGGATCACATTGGCAAGGGTGCCATGAATTCGGTTCGTAAGCACCGGCATTTCCAGTCTCGCATGCCTTTCCCGCATGATGGCCAACCTTTATGCCGCGTCAGCAATCATGCAAGTTACGGATCAGCCTAAAAGGACACATGCCATGCGAACGGAGAATTAAAAAAAAAAGGTGCAAGATTTCTGTGTTTCTTGACACGCTCAACCATGGAGAACTACTTGGCCGAATGGCGCATGTGAAGCTGTGAACGACTGCTTCTCACCGTGTTATAACTTGCAATTTCTCTGGGGCCGAACGGACGTCACTGGATCCGAGACCATAAGGTGGCCAAGGTGGCACGAGACGCAAGGCCAAGCCTCTTCCCCCGTTGGTCACGCGGAGGAAGGGGAACCACAAAAGGGGCGTCAGTTCGCTAGGATTACTGACCGGTTGGTAGGGTCATGTCAAACGGCTGAAGGCGCGAGACGGAAGACAGTGTGTCGTGAGATATTTTGAATGAGGACAGAGTAATACCACGAAGGTAGGAAATAGTTGCGACAGTTTTCAATTCCGGGCATGAGCCACCGCAACTCATTACCCAGACTTTTGCTCAGCTTGAACCTCGGTAAAATAAGAGCACTTCAGTCTTCGGGACATTAGGTACTCAGCGAGACTTGAGCAACCATGCTCTCGCAATTCAATACAAAAGGAGCGACACTAGAACCACAATTACCAATAGGCCGTTCCATAATTTGGTGTTTGCGTTCATGCTGCTTCATAGTATGTACATACGGTAACATACCTAGTATGTACTCCGTACTTCGGCCGAACTTGGCCAAGAATCAAGAGAATCAGTGGATAGATAGCGAACCGCCCTCATTTACACAACTTTGACGATGTCTCAGGACCAGGGAACAACGGCAGATCTTTTTGTCTTTTGCCACGACCCTCTTGGGCAGTAGAACGTGATTGCGCATTCCGGTATATACTCCGTATGTACCTACGGAGTAGGTATTGGAGAATGAGAAAATAGAGGAGGGACTGTAGATGCAAAAAGGCAGTAAAGGTCCTCACAAGACCTCAACTGCACACAAAGACGATGATCGACGGCAAAGACTCAAAGACAGCAGTCCTCCCTGGACTACTACAAGACCTGACAACTAGAACTGAAGAACCAAACTCGCATCACCTAACTGCCTAAAACTGAGCAAGCGGGTGAACAGTCTTATATGGCCAAAGCCTCTTGTGCGATGCCGGACAATCCCGTCAAGGGTGAATGCACGTCTGGTTGGCCCAGCACGGGGCCTGGTGACCCACAGGACTCTGGTAACCATTTAGAACCTTCTGGCCCAACGCCGGTCACATGCCAACCAAGAAGAGACACTGACGTCTGACAACCAAGATGCAATCCGTCTAAACAGAATGGAGAAACACACTAAGGTGCTCTAACCTGTGTGCGTTCCATCTAATGAAGCATCCCAGAAGCAACCTTCTCGCTTTCTTTTGTCTGGTTAGTGATTACTCAACAGTGAACAAAATTGACCCGTCTTCCCGCAACAGCTTTGATTGAGGCTCATTATAAGCATGTCAAAACACAACCTGCTCCTATGCTTCGACGCCTTTGGCACCTTGTTTTGGCCCAAACTCACCGTGGCTCAGCAATACGGGCATGTTGCGCGTCAATGCGGCATGACCGGCTGGACTGAGGGAGAGCTTCAGTCACGCCTCGCAGCTGCATTCAAGGACGAAGCACGCCTACACCCAAACTACGGCAAGACTTCTGGACTCGGCGCTACCCAGTGGTGGACCAATGTTCGTGGATATTTTCTTCCAATTTTGTTTGCATCTCGCCTTGACTCTCTGCCGTACGATGCAAATGGTTGACAGACTTTATCACCAGGTGATATTCAATACATTCCAGCCATTTGCTCGACACCAGCCGTTACCGGCGGATCTAGCTCCGAGAATACTTGAAAGATTCTCATCCAACCAAGGATATCATGCCGAACAAGATCTGGTGAACACAATCAAGAGCCTGAAGCAGAGAAGCCACGGCACGGCATTCGATCGGGTTGTGGTTGGCGTCATCACGAATTCCGACTACCGGGTGCCAGGTGTGCTCTCGTCGTTTGGCCTCAGCATTAGTCCGCTGCGCTACGGCAGCGAGAACAAGCCTTCCGTTCGACACCAGTCTTTTGACGTTGACTTTACTTGCATGTCTTACGATGCGGGGGTTGAAAAACCTCACGCGGCTATCTTTCGTGCTGCGGAGCATCTTTGTACCCAAGTCGTCTCTGCGGTGGATGAGTACCCGAATTCTGAGGCAGACATGCGTAGAGACGGAGGCTCGTGGCATAAGTTGTATGTTGGCGACGAGCATGCCAAGGACGTTGTGGGAGCGCTCAACGCAGGCTGGAGTCCGGTGCTTCTGGATCAGCATGATAAAGCTGACGGCATCCCTGGTTTGGAACAGCAGACCGACCAGTCCATCACGAATGTCTTCCAGAGGAGCCCTGTAGTAAAAATTCGTTCAATTCGCAACCTGACGTCGTGGCTTCTGGGCGTGAGCGAACGCGGATGTGGCAGTTATGATGTTTCAGTACATAATCACCCATCACCAGGCGTAACGCACTCCGAGTCTCGGGCAACGTCGGCAGGCCCCACTGGGAGGAAAAGCGCGCTTCCCAAAGAGTGACAAGGGCTTGCGAATCAATTGTAGATGTTACCTGGACTTTCTTCTTTGGGCGCAAACATCGCTCGGTATCTCGTGCCATTTGGCCGCGCGATTGATTGCATCATAGCGCTCAGTACTCAGATTGTGGCAGCCGAACGTCCCCATTTTCTTCGCCGCTTTCCTGACTAAGCATACGCTCAGTCGCGTCTTCACAGAACCGCTTAGCCTCTTCTTCCCTCGATGCGAAGCCGCCCTGCTTCTTCTTCTCAGGCCCCCACCAGACAGACAGCTCGTCGATCTGTAAAAACAACTGCCAGCCTCAGTACGTGAAAAGCATTCTTGCATGGGTGCTCCGATTGCGCTTCTGGTTTCATGTTGGTTCGAAAGGCTCTTCGCAACGGCTTCGGCCTCCTGGTCCCCGTGATCGTAGCCTGCTCGATCTACCTGTACCTCTATCCCTTTTTCGGCCGATGCGCCTTCCCAGTGCCGACGCGAGATGTAGACGAAGCTTTTGAATTGGCCAAGAGCCTGCATGACTGGCCTTTCGGAAAAAGGCATCGTCGTTCAGATTCCGTGCCGACGAAGCAGGCACCGTTCCGACTGCTGGCGTTCGGCGATCCTCAGCTCGAAGGCGACACGTCGATACCGATAGCATATTTGGGCGTGTTGCCACATGTGAAAACTATCTTCCGGCGAGTCACATTGAAAATCAGGCACGATTCCCTTCGAGATCGCGTACGAATGATACTTCATGACATCATCGACATCTTCTTTGAGGACATACCGTTTATCTTTGAGTCCATTCGCAAACGATTCGATCTCTTTGGAAACGACTTTTACTTGGCGCATATCTACCGAACCCTGCATTGGTGGACACAGCCAACCCACGTGTCTGTCCTGGGTGATCTTCTCGGCAGCCAATGGATTGAAGATGAGGAGTTCGACCGCCGGGGTCGCCGATTCTGGAATAGGACGTTCCTCGGAGGCGAACGTGTACCCGATCACGTCGCCTTGTGGCCTAACCACGAGTACAATCTTTCTGGACTGCTAGATGGCAGCGAGGAAGAGAAAGTTTGGACGCGAAGGATCATGAACGTAGCTGGGAATCATGATATTGGCTACGCGGGCGATCTGACGGAACAACGCATGGAACGGTTCGAACGAGTCTTCGGCAAGGCAAACTATGAGCTGCGCTTTGAGCTACCTGTGACAGATGCCGAAGTTAATGCTACAATACAAAACGAGGCGACAAATCCCGAATCTTTACGCCTCCCACCCGAGCTACGAATTGTCGTCTTGAACGATATGAATTTAGATACGCCCGCAAAGGATCAGGGGCTACAAAACGCGACATATCATTTCATCAACGCCTTCATTGGCTCGGCGTGTGCCGTAGAATACAAGGGACAATTTACACTCATCTTGACCCATATTCCTTTGTACAAGCCTGCAGGTATCTGCGTCGATGCCCCCTTTTTCGCTTTCCATGGACCTCAGGACGGGGGTGGTGTCAAGGAGCAAAATCTACTGAGTGCTGATGCGAGCAAGGGGCTCCTTGAAGGGATTTTTGGCGTCAGTCGCAATCCTGAGGCATCTGGACAAGGCCTTGGCCGTCCTGGCCTCGTTCTCAATGGTCATGACCACGAAGGCTGCGACACATACCACTTTGTCAACCAGACGAACGGCACCACTCCGGACGACAGATCTTGGGAGACCCGCCGGTGGAGAGACATGAAATATTCCGACATTCTATCCAGGGAAAAGCATCCTGGCCGACGCGAAATCACCGTGCGCAGCATGATGGGCGATTTCGGCGGTAACGCCGGCTTGCTGAGCATGTGGTTCAACCACGAGACCTGGGAATGGGAATACGAATATGTCGATTGCCCCCTTGGACGACAACACTTTTGGTGGATGACGCACTTCCTGATATTGGGTGTTGTAATGCTCGGGATCGCCTATATAACGGTGGTGTGTCTGGAAGCACGAGGCGTCAACGTTGATGCCGGAATCGCTACCGCCGCCAAGTGCGCCCGACGTAGGATCGAGGCGTTTGGAAAAGCGGAAGTAGCAGCACACGTGTCGAAGACAACCGAGCAGACGCTTGCGAACGGGAAACCCACCAAAAAGTCATGATCTTTTGTTTGATGGGACCCCGTCATCTTTCATTGTTACAGGCTCGGTGCAGCGATGGTATTCTCTAGGTTTTTTTTCTTGTATAAAGCCTTTTTTGTCCGATTTGGTTTGCATGGCTGGGCGTCAGTCTTTCTGGATTAGGGTTGCGGCGGTGGCAGGTGGGCTCATTGGCCGTGGTATGACGAGGAAAAAGTGATTATGACCCTCACATTAGTAAAAGCTATGTCTCGGCCGGGCCGTTCCCACGTTCTCGGAGTTATTACATCTGGTTGATCACCCTCTTATGAAATCGCTCTCTCGCTTCCTGTCAGAACGGTTTGCTGCAGACCCGAACGCCAACAATTTCGCGTAGCGCAAGTAAATTCCAGCAAGCAGCTTCTCACTTCGTGTATACTGCCTACTATGTGTCTTACGCAATACTCAGCACACCACACCATAAACTATAAATCAGACTAGGCTGACAGTTTCACAGACAGCTACGACGCTCCTCATTGTAAAGAGCCTGTACAACGGAATACGTCAGTCGCTTGAGTCACAGCTCCCATCTTTGAGTTCTACACCACCGCAGAGCAAACACAAAGCAGGCTTCTTCGCCCCTAGTTTTTGGTGTCCCCTTACCCGTGGAGAACGGCGTACGACCGCACTCGAAAACAAGGAACGAGGAAGTCTTGGGTTAAAAGAGGAATGAACACGTGCCCAGTGAAGCGAACAACAATACGCAATTGCGCCGACTGGACTTACTCCACGGGATACTACAAATAAGAGGCTATCGCCCCTTCCCCACGATGCCATGCCATTTGTCGATCAACCGGGTTTACCTTTCATTCACAGGTAGTCTCACCTCGTCGTCCCTTATTTATCATCTCCTCCGCCAATACCATCAATTTTATTCACGAAATTGATACGCAATGCTCTTGGCTCTTTTTTTCAGCACCATAGGGTGTCATTTTTGGCTGGCGCGGGCGGCGCCCTTGGCAGACACAGATATCAATGCCTCACCTGCTTGCCCCGATAATAACCCAGGGCTGGCGTGGAAGATCCCGGAGCTGAGGAAACTCATGCAGTCGCAGAACTGGCCGAATGATTGCGCGGCTGGCGGGATATGCGATTGTTCCAAGCTTAAGGACAAGAATGGTTCGGAGTAGGTTACATATGACCAAAGCACAATACAGAAGACAAGGATGAACTAGAAGAATGATGAGAAAGGCACAATGCGATTGCTAACGTTTTGCAGATACTTCCAGTGCGTTACAAATCCAAATTGCGAGCGCTGCTGGCTTTCGCCCACCACATCCAAGTTGACCGCCACGATGACCTTCGTGGCATCGCAGTCTCCAACAATTCGGCACCAGGGATAAGACAAGACGCCTAGGCCACTTGACGCACATGGCCCTCGGATATTCGTGAGACCCTTGGCCCGCGCTCATTGTATCTACGAGTGAAACGCTTGGTACATGGCCACACTCAGCGCGATGGGGTTGCTCTACGTGATGGGAGTGTTCTGTGGAAATCCTTGAGGGAGGGGGGGTTATCATTTTTGCCCACATAGATTTTGGCTAGGGGTATGGTTCTAGCTGCGGCTGCTATAATGTATGTTCCAGAAGGTAACAATACACGACTTGCTTTCAAGAATCAAGATGACCGGGTTTACACTGTACAGTTCTCAAACGCTACGTGTTCGTTCATAAGACGGGCCGTGTGGAATCTGTGGCAGACTTGTGATGACATGAGCGGATAGAACAGTTGAAGTCTACCAGGCATGCTCATCTTACGTACGTATGGTCCACCATTAGAAGTCGGGATGGGCAGATAGAGAAGCTCAGTCCTGAATCCGTGCGAATCAGAAACCCATGATAGTGAAAGAAAACCAAATAAGAGGAGATGCATTGCAGTTGCCAGCGGTTGAAACCTAAATCTATAGACAAATAAACACAGAAACCCATCCATTCGCTTGATGTACAAACAGGTAATATGCAATGCCAAATTACGCCGCAATCATCACATTATGCGTCATGTAGTCTTGTAACAAAAGACTGTCGACAAGCTCTGCTGTGCCATCTGTAGCAGCAACCTTTTCCGTCTCCGGACCGTCAGTCCATCCGCGCTCCGGACCCCAGAAAATAGGACGCCCCGACTCCGTGGCTACATGGAGCAGTCCTTGCATCATGGCACCCGTCTTCTTCACACTTGACCAAGCCTCAAATTCAATTATGGCGGTCGTGGGGAGGCTCTCAATGACATTCGACATCAATCGTGCGCTAAACTGTTCGTAGAATCCATCAGACCGGCGGAAGCCCTTGAAGAAGCCATCGCTGGGATCGCACTCGACATAGACAACCAGCTTCTTGACATTGACACAGTCTTTCAGACCAAGTGCATCATTAACAACCCACCCACGTGGGGGTGCATTCCAGCCAGGCCCAATCCGGAGCTCTAGAGAGGTAATGCACTGACGTTGCTTTGGTTTCAATCGCGCAAGCATGGGTTTCTTAGACTTGAAGTATTTGCCGGGATACGTGGGGAAAATGCGAACAGTTCGAGTGCTGTAGAAAAAGTAGGTCGCTTCATCGTGGATCTGTTTGCACACGCGCATGAATCCAAGTGTCTTGTGCACACGTTTGTAGTTTTCCGGGCTAAGATCCAAGACTTTCTCAGTGTCCATGAAATAGTGCTCGTACACCTTGACGCGCAATTCAGATGGCAGATCTAAAAAGGGAAATGGCTTTATGGGCACGCGACTCTTGCTTCTCAGGGGTATTAATGGTGTGTCGAGAGTGAGAGACGCGATGGACAACTGGTTGACTACATCGTATATTGCGACGTCTGAAGAAGATTTTCCTGGGGCCATGCGACTCTGCGGATCCGTCCCGGACACTATTGGGGCCATCGGTCGGAGAATTAGGCCCCCGACGGACCTAGCTCCCTTTTTCACGGGTCGCTTGGTCATATTTGAGAAGTCCTCGAGGCAGCGCGCGAGGTTTCGTTTCGGTCCTTCTTCTGCGGAGGGGTGGGTGGCGAATTGTTGGTGGACAGAGCCTCGCCAACCCAGATTGGCGTCGAGGCAAAGTGATGATGATAGAACGCCTGCTTTGACGTCGAGGAAGAAGCTGGCTGTATTCGACCTTTCAACAGCTTATCTGTAGAATTATGCGACCGCAAAGCAACAACCCTCGAATGGCGGGCCGACTTGACAAGAGTAGTGCCATGGCGATGTCGGAAGACTCGGGACGGCCGACCTCTAAAACGCAGCGCACGCAGGCATGACACTGTTAGGCTTTGTATTGAGTGAGCGCAGAGGCTTGAGAGTAGAGGTGCGTCTACTCAGTCGAGGAAGATCGCCTTCGGAGAGAGGCTTGTGATGTCGAGATGTAGACGTGAGGGGAAGTGACCGGTGATGATGCACAAAGTCGCACAAAGTCATGGTCTGGACTCAGGAGACTTGATCCAGTCTTGGCTCTTTGAATGTCAGACATGGACTGCATTAGCCAATAGAAGTCCAGGATGCTCGTCGGCATTCCGGAGATATCCGGCAACCGGTCAAATCAAAAATCCGACTGCCAGCCAATCATTTGGCGTGAAACCCACATCTTGCGGGCTGTACTACCTCGTAAATTTTCGACGTGAAGAAGCCGGTTGTCGACGCCGACATGTCATCATCAACCCACGATCCCGGAGGGAAAAAAGAGACACCATCTGGTCTTTGACACGTCGCTTGTCCGACGCTTCAGCACAGCCTGTCAGCCTCGCAGCCTTGTAGCAGCAGCGATCTCTCTACAGCACCAGCTTTGACTGCCAATACGATGCGAAGCTCGTGAACGCTGTCACATCACTTGCCTCGACCCCAACCCTTTTGTATATTCGCCAGCCTCCTTCCAAAATGATGTTATCAAGATTAGTCCGTGCCCCGCGCCTGGGCTTGATGGCCTCTCAACTCTCGCCAGCGGCCGCTGCTCCGGTGCTGCTAAGCAGACCGTCCAATGCCTTGCTTTTTCCGAGGATGCGAACAATGACGAGCAGTAGCAACAATCACAAAAACCAAAAACCAAACGAGTCGTCGCAGCCGGAACCCGAAACCGAATCGCGAGCTAACACAAGGCCTGCGCCCTCACAAAACCCCTCAGAAACTCATGCCGAAACCCCCGAAACGCTTGTCGAGCCTGAGCCTATTGCTTTCCACAAACTTCCCGATCTCACACAAGGTATCCCCTCGACGTTGGATGAAGAGCTGCGCAAGCATTCGAGCAAGTCGCATTCGGCCTTGCAAGCCTTGGAACAAGAAAATGGCTCGGAAGGCGGTAGACGAGATCGCCCAGAGTACGTCTCGACAAGCGACCGCAATCGCAAATGGTGGGCTCAATTCGCACTCCTTGCGATCCCTGGTGCAGCAATTTTTGGTGTACTTTACATGGGTCGCAATTGGGAAGATTTCATCGAGGCGGAGCGTCACGCCGACATTCCCAACGGCTGGACTCCCACTCTCTGGTGGCATAGAGCTAAAGCTCGCATGGGCGAGTCCGTCTCGTACTATCAAGAGCCTGCTTTTGAAAAACTTCTCCCTGACCTCACCCCGGAAGTAGCGCGACCTTACACCCTCTGCATAAGTTTGGACGACCTACTTGTACACAGCGAGTGGACTCGTGATCACGGTTGGAGAGTGGCGAAACGACCTGGAATGGACTACTTCGTTCGATACCTCACCCAGTACTACGAATTGGTTTTGTTCACAAGTGCGCCATTCGCCATGGCCGAACCGCTTGTTCGCAAATTAGATCCCTATCACTTCTTCATGTGGTCCCTGTTTCGTGAGGCGACCAAGTATGAGGATGGCGAGCTTGTAAAGGTAACTATCACGATTCCGAGTTTTTTTCCCATCGTTACTCATCAACTAACACCTAATGTCTGTCCAGGACCTGTCATACCTGAACCGGGATCTCTCAAAGGTCATCATTCTTGACACCAACCCGCAACACGTACGAAAGCAGCCGGAGAACGCCATCATTCTGAAGCCCTGGGAAGGCGATCCGAAGGACAATGACTTGGTCGGACTTATTCCATTCCTCGAGTACATCTGCACAATGGAATACTCAGATGTTCGCAAAGCTCTCAAGTCCTTCGAGGGCAAACACATCCCCACCGAATTCGCCCGTCGCGAGGCCCTTTTGCGAAAAGAGCACAACAAGAAACTCGAGGAGCAGAAGAAGAAGAGTAAAGGATCTGGCGTTGGAGCTCTCAGCAATTTTCTAGGCCTGAAGTCAAGCAAAATGACCATGATGGTGGCACCCGAGGGCGAGCAAAACCCCGCCGAAGCATTTGCTCAGGGCAAGATGCTGCAGGATATTGCTCGGGAAAGAGGTCAGCGAAACTACTTGGAAACGGAAAGGATGATTCGCGAACTGGGCGCACAGTGGCTCAAGGACGAGCAAGAAGCCATGGACAAGGCACAGGCAGAAGCCATGGAGAGTATGAAGGGGTCTTTCCTCGGATTCTTTGGTCTCGCCCCCCCAGAGAAGAAACCTGAAGGCGCAGAAAGTGCAGCAGTCGCAGAGAAGAAGGCGTGAGAGCAACCACTACACTAGATATCTCTTGCTCGCCGTGTACTCTGTTCTATCGCAAAGTGCGGCAATCGGTGCCCAAGCTAAAGCTGGGAAACAGGACGCCTATAGGCGGAAGGAGTGATATTCCTGTAGGATTGTTCAGGGGCATGAAAAGGAGCACCAACTTTGGCGGTTATAGAAAATGTTGTCGCATACTGACACGTTGGTGCGAGCATATGCGGACAAGGGCATTAATGATGGATAATTTGTATAGTAGGTGTACGAATCCAGGAAGTACTAAAGCCATGGTATATCAGTCATATGGATATGACAATCCATGCCCATACCCCGTCTTACTCAGTTTTCCGTTTGAGTATCACGTAGTGTTTCAAACTCAAAGTGACTGTTTCAAGAACGACGATGAAAACGGAGATGAAAGCAGGAGGAGCGAAGACGAATAGAGAAAGAGCTGGCTTTTTAAATTGGCCAACAAACTTGCTATATACATGCCTTAATGCAAAAAGAAGAAGAAGGATTACTTGCACCTTGGTGTTCTTAGCCACCTAGCAAAGACAGCGCACGTCGCAGCTCCTGCACTGCTGTTGGTACATCCTCAAAATTTAGAGCTGATATAGCCCACCTTGCATACTTCTGCGCTTGTTCAATATCTTTTGGGTTCGGTGTTGGTGCAACTGCAACTGAAGGACCTGGAGCAGCGGCATGTGCTGTTGGAAATGGAGATGCGACGACAGAACCCGCCATTTGACTCGTTACCGATTGAGATATCGAGGGAGGATCAACCGCATTTTCCCAACGCTGAGGCCACGAGCTTGGAACCGATGATTGCAGAGGCGGAGACGACGGCAGCGACGTAACCGGGGACGGGACCTGGTTCGGCATTTGCGGAGAAGCTTGTGTCGGAATTTGCACCTCTGGCGACGGTACCGGCGATACATGTGGTGGCGGCGCAGATGGAATCGACTCGAGGCCGGGACTCTGCCTCAGCAGCGGTGACGAAACGGATGTGTCAGCCGTCGTCGACTGGAAGTAATCCCTATGCGCATCATCCGACCCAGCTTGATGTTGTTCCCCCGCGTCTTCAACATCTTCGACTGACGGATTGAAAGATCCAGGCTGTGTAATGGCCCGCACGGCAGGGTCACTCGGGCTGAGCGGCTGCTCTGGCTGTTCCTCCACTGTCGGATTCGGATTCGACTCATTCGGGTCTCTCCCCTCGCGAAGGGCCTTGAGAATCCGTGCCGCATTCCACTTGGCGAATTTCATCTTCTTTAGGATTTCGGGATCCGGCGTGCCCCATTCGTGAGTCAGGTCAAAAAAGGTTGCTGCCGCGTCGAAAGTATCTGCTGTTTGCCTACGAGTTGTCGCATTAGCCAAACAAGTCCCCACAGACGTAGACGAAAAAAAAAACCGAAAGTAAAAGCTTGGTGGCCGCCAGTTAAGGAGAATAAAATCACACTTGAGAGTAACATAGTTAAAATCCATACCTCGTCACCTTGTTGGCTCGCATAGCCCTCTCAGCCCGACTAAATGTCTCCTGCGCAAACTGCTCGACATACGCCTGCCCCGCCGTGTTGTCCACCACGGCGTCATCCTCGGCTCGCTCCGTTTTCGTGGCCTCGAGCCGCTCGATCAGAAATTTGGTAAACGCGAAGCAATCATCGCTGGCGGTGTGGAGGCTCTTTGTCACGATTTGGTTGACGGCATGGTATTCGCCTGTGGATGATGATCAGAGTCTTGAGCGGTAGAGGGGATGTTCAAGTTTCAAGCAAAGGGGTGGTGATCAGGTGCATTCGATTTGGTGCGTGTAGTCAACGTGTGCTCGGGATATTATTTCTGCTTTTTCAATCCTGCTCAACTTACACCAATATGCGATGGCGGGTTTGATGGCACGAAGCTGGTTTGCGCGGTTGATGAATCGGCTCACCTCGGGGATCTTGAGAGGCGGGGGAAGTGGCTCGGCGGCGTTCATGACTATTCAGTCGATATGCTGCGCAAGACAGTTTGAATCCGGTTCGGGACGACTTGGTTTAGAAGGTAGAGGACGAGATGTGAGGCGTAAAATATGGGTATGGGTGGACGGTGATGCTTCTGGTCTTGGCGCTGGCATGTCAGTGCTCACTGGTGGCTGCGTGGTGACCCGCGGCTGCGGCTACAGTGCCTCCGCATGACACGGGCCGCGTGTGAGGGTGCACGTGCAAACGTGGGTGGAAAGTGTCACGGTCTGTACAGTGCCGTCTGTGCAGCTGTGACAATGCACTATATATACCATGATCAAGCTGCAGACGTGCAACTTGCTCACTTGACCTTTTGGGCGGAACGGGTGGTAATGCGTTCCTCACAGAAAGTATGGTGAGTGTGATAGTCTCTGATAGATGATGTCCTAAGCTAAGCTGGTGTGACCCAACGACGATGGTGAATCTTGATAGACGCCCATCACGTGACGTGCACTGGTGTCCCGTGACGTGACACCGCGATTAGGTCTGACCGTCTGAGGCTCTGAGCCTCTGAGCTCGCGCCACATTAATAAAGCGTCGCCTCACGCAATCCACAGCCCACGAGCCTCTCGTGGCTGGTGCCCATCAACCTTTCGGGTGTGGAAGTCCGAAGTACATACAAGACAATAGACAGACTACAATACACCGTGGCCTTTTTTCCCATGCAAGATTCTATTCGAGTCTCTTCTAGTCGCGAAAGCATTAGGCCAGATAGCCTCTTTTGCGAGTACTCCACATCGAATCGGCCGTACGATCTCTTGTATAAGTTGACGCCTTCCGTCATACTCCCAGAGTCCTATTTGGTCGCGTCGTCGCCGACTCTCCCAACAGCCTCGCTCAAGCGCAAATCCGCGATGCATAACTCTGCTGGCATGGCTGCCCTCGCGGCCTTCTTGGCTGTCCTACCATGCGCAAATGCTATGTACACCAAATCGTCGCCCGTACTGCAGCTCAATGCCAAAACATACAACAGTCTGATTGCGGAATCAAATCACACCTCGGTACGTAGGAAACAGTGACCCGTTTATTTTCCCTACCTTTCTTCGAGCAAGAGTTCGTCACACCCTCTTTGAATGCGCATGGGACGTTTCCGTATTACCTTCTTGCGCGCGCCATTACCAAAACTTATCATTGATTGCAGATTGTCGAGTTCTACGCCCCTTGGTGTGGCCACTGCCAAAATCTCAAGCCGGCGTACGAGAAGACCGCCAAGAACCTGGATGGCCTCGCTAAAGTCGCCGCCGTAGACTGTGACGATGAGATGAACAAGCAATTCTGTGGAGCCATGGGCGTGAAAGGTTTCCCAACACTAAAGATTGTGCATCCGGGCAAGAAAGCTGGCAGTAAACCCATGGTGGAGGATTACCAGGGTGCTCGCACAGCTTCGGCCATGACGGAAGCGGTAGTGAGCAAGATCAACAACCATGTCACGAGGGTCACGGATAAGGACCTGGACACGTTCCTAGCAGGCGACAAACCGAAGGCAATTCTGTTCACTGAGAAAGGAACTACGAGTGCGCTATTGAGAAGCCTTGCCATTGATTTCTTAGACGTCATCACAGTGGGACAGGTTCGTGACAAGGAAGTCAAGGCCGTTGAGAAGTTTGGGATCGAGCAATATCCTACCTTGGTCCTCATCCCGGCTGGAGACAAAGAACCCATCACATATGATGGTGAGTTGAAGAAGAAGAGCGTGGTGGAATTTCTTCAACAAGTCGGCCAGCCCAACCCAGATCCTGCGCCAGCAAAAGCCAAGTCCAAGGCTAAGAGCGACAAGAAGAAAGAATCCAAGACCAAGGCCGATGCCAAACCCAAGCAAGATACGGATACCTCAAACGAATCAACGACGACTGAAACACCTGCCTCAGCACCAAATGTGGTTGCCATCAGCATTGTAACCAGCAAAGAAATGTTGGCCCAGAAGTGCCTCCATTCCAAGGCCAACACTTGCATCCTGGCTTTTGTCCCTGCCGCCTCTGAGTCCTCCCACGACGGCGCCAAGGTCTCTGAATCGTTGTCCCGTCTCAACACCAAGTACATTAATGGAAATCGCCAGCTCTTCTCTTTCCTCACCGTTCCTACCGATATTGAAGGCGTTGATGCTGTCCGCAAGACTCTGGATATCACAGGCGACGTCGAGCTCGTCGCTGTCAATGCTCGTCGTGGGTGGTGGAGGCATTATCAGGGTGACTTCGGCAACGAGAGCGTGGAGGCATGGATCGATGCAATCCGTATGGGCGAGGGTTCCAAGAGCAAGTTGCCCAAGGAGATCATCGTACAAGATGAACCTGAACAGGCATCGGCCTTCACTGAGAACGCGGCAGAGACTCCGGAAGAGGCTCCAAAAGTGGAAACAGACAAGCAGACGACGGAGGAGGAGGAGGATGTCAAGCATGAGGAGCTGTAGAATAAGCTGCAGATTCTAGCAAGAATTGCACAAGTTAGCGACCACAAGTCTCCGCTCGGTGAAACACAAAACAATGATTGAAAAAAATTAAACAAGCGGGGGGGGGGGGGGGGGGAATCACCAACACAAGTACTCGCTGGTTCGACTCCCAGCGATTTGCGAGGCTCACTCATTCCATGTGATGTGCATGTGCAACTGTTCCACTCCCCGCTCTCTCTGTCTCTCTTCTTATTCATCCAGATCCATGGCCATGGCGTCGCTTCGCTGAACAGCGCCCTCTTTAATCATCTTACAACCTTTGTCCTTGATAGTCTTGTCGAGAAACCGTTTGACCTGCTTGCATCCGTCCAGACCGACCACCAACATCCCCTCAAGGCGACTGACCTGGACACGGCTCTCGCAGACCAGCGCAACAACCCTATCACTATCTCCCAGCGAAGCCACTGTCAGAAAAGGCAACTCTTGCTCTTCCTGGTTATTCAGATCCAAGAGAGGGTCGGCAGCTTCGTCACCCGCGGCATATGAAGAAGTCGATCCAGCAGTGCACGCAGCAATATAATCTGTCATGGGAATACCAGCATCAATAATAGCTAGCGTCGCGGCATTTATAAGCGCGGCGAGCAGCGATCCGTCTTGCGACAAAACATGAAGCGATACGGTGATACAAGAGTGCGGAAACAAATGGGTATGGACCGTCGATAATAGAGCCTTGGCGATTGTGATTTCAATTTCTTGTACCCGTCTATAAGTACAGAAATTCAGTCAGCATATCATTCCTCTGTCGTGTTTGTCTGGATGAAGAACAAGGGGATTCGAGGGGGGTTTGTTTTGTTTTGTTTTTTTTCGTATCCCTCCATCTTACTAACTTGTCATTACGGCCTCTCTTCTTGCGATCAACGCTGGAGAACCCAGCAATCACCACATTCACATTGATGCTAGCTGCATCTCGCCCAGAAGGCTGCCCTCCTCTGCGCTGCGCTTGCGCCTGCTGCTGCTGTTGCTGTTCTGACGGGCCCGTCACGATGCACATGACTTTTGTGTTGCCCATTTCAAAGTACGACGATCCGTCGGCGGCAACTTGGGTTCGAATCTGGGCGTGTAGCCGACGGAGTTCGTTCCAGCGACGTCCGTCGACGCGGAGGAGGGCTAGAGAGTAGGTAGATGTGTCGAGAGGCATGGTAAATCTGTTTTGGAGCTATTTCGGGGGTAGCTGCAGGACCGTACGGATTATGGAAGATTTTTTTGACTTTGGGCGAGAGCAGTTGGTCAGTGATGGGCTGTTGATGGTCGCGTTGTTGCTGTTGGCGATTTTACTTGGTGTTGCCACCTTTTCTCAATGGCAGCTCCGTGCTATTTTTTGAGACAAGGAGCAGTCCCGTAGTTGCCGGCTAAACCCCGCAGCGGGCGCTTTCTCAGCCAGCGGCACTGAAGAAGAAGCCTGGTGATGTCAACGCGTTTATTATGGTGCTTTGTCAATCAGGATTCAGACTGATCGTAGCACAAATTACCCATGTGTAATAATTATTCCATCTGATTTCCATCCATTCTACATGGAAAGATGACCCTCCGCTTCCATTAAGCACTCTGCGCTTTGCAAGGGCATGAGGCTCACCTGATGCGTACCTAAGGTATGTACTCCTACTCTAGGCATCGAAAAAGCTGGTCAAAAGGGTCCCTGCAAACAGAAAGACGTCCACACCATTGAAACCAGATGACGCTGGGCGCTGTTGGAGATACTCACGCATCAAGGCTCATACCTACCGTATGTGGAGAATTCTCGTGAGCTCGGAGTACCTGGTGTGAGGAATCGGATATCCCTACCGACCCGACCAAAAGGTCAGAACACTAAGCTGATGAGAACCAGCTTAGTGCGGG
>SRPQ01000431.1:0-20060 GCA_018360075.1 Claviceps cyperi
TTTTTTTTTTTTTTTGGTGGGGGGGGGTTTATATCAACATTTGGATAGGCGTTCTTACGATGTATGCTTTATGTTGTTCAAAACTGGCCAGCTCATGAGCAAGATGAATGTGCGTTTCATTTGGCACTGCGCAGAGCAACGATCAACTATCTGCATCCGTTGCAACTTGTGGCAATTCTACCACATAGGTAGGTATACGAAGCCCAATTAACATCTTGATTACTACCTTGGCCTATGTAAGCTCACAACCACGCCAGCCGTTTGAAGCCTCGCCAGTCAAAATGACCGTAATTCTGATGCCTTTATCATTAGGCAGCAAGGCTGGTCGGTTCTCAACCTCGGACATCAGCGTGCCCTCCCTCTGAAATATCCCTCAGCACTTACTTATATTGACTCTCCCGCCCACCCTCAGTCCGACGCTGGGACAACGAGAATTCAATCTTCAGCGCTGTCCGAGCACAGTGATCGGGATGGAACAAGCTGTCGCATATTGTTGCTGTTGTTGTGTATTTTACACCACCGAACCGGTACATGCAAAAGATATATGTAGTATCAGAATGCCATGATGAGACCGGTGGTGTGGCACTTCGGTCCTCCTACGTTCTGTATCGCCAACCTCAGCTAGCCCGGGTCAGAGACACGAGCTCTAGCCAGGTCAGCAATCGAACGATTGGCCGGACCTGATCGGCCGGGTCTTTTAGCTGAATGTCAAGGAGCTGATACATACTCGCTTTTGGGTACTCAACCGTGCAGACATGGCTGACATACTTACCAAAAGTGAGGGCACATGTTTCTGGTAATATGTCGACCACGTGCACACAGTAGAATACCAAAAGCGAGGAGCGAGGAGCGAGGATCAAGTTGTTGACCTGGAGATAAACGACCCCCCGGGCAATCAGGTCCGGCCGATCTATCATTTGGCTGCTTAATACTGACCGGGCTCGGGGTTGTCTCTGATCTCGGGCCCGTTGAGATTGGCCGTGGTCACAGGATTTTGAGAGACTCTCCACATGAACCGGTCGTCGCCTGTAAAGGAAAAGGCCTACGTGGACGTCGTCTTGATAATAAGATTATGAGTCACCCAATCCAGTCGGGTCATCTCACTGGCGACGAACGCGTCAATCACGTACTGCTGGAGCCTGGAACGGACGGCGGGCGAGCTGAAGGGCGGACATTCCTCATGGGAATCTCGGCGGCAGGACGCTCCTTCTTACACGTAGAGCATCGCCTTAGAGGCGACGAGTCCATCTTGATGAAATGGTACTGGCCACTTGATTTTGATTGATGAACGGAATGAATTGATGGTTTGGGTAGTAGACGCAGTGTTGATGGAGATGGACGTGTTTTGTTGACCGTGTCTGGAGTCTGGACCCTGGAGTGTCGTCGTTGACTCGCTGTATTGTATGTAGGCAGCTCGGCAGTCGGAGCTGCCATCCGCCACCATCTGGGCTGCTGTTTCCTCTTGATCAATCATGATGATGATATCGCGTCATTGTTTTGTCCCAGACTTAAGAATCAGGATTTCAGGGGAGCAATATTTCAATAGAGTCAAGCGTCAAGACCTTTGAGTAGGCAAATGCTTTCTTCGCTCATCTCTCTGTTTTATTCACCCTGTCAAACCAACAGCCATACTCATTCAGATAAAGGGGTCAAGCAACAACAGAAATTGAACTACATAGGTATATAGAAGTGGAAACAAGCGCTTGAGAATTTATGATCAGAACGACTTGCGTAATGGAAAGTATTTGTTTGTTACCAAGGTCTGTCAGCGAACATGGACTGGTTTTGGGAATGTTCACCAGATAATGTAGATACATATTGTGTTTCAGCCAAGAAGCCCTTTCTCCTTGATCTTCCCCATCTTCTCACTTTGCCCCCCTCCCGTCTTTTATCTTTCTTTTCGCAGTCCATGTCTTTGCCATTTTCATGATTGTTACATTCTACACCTGTATTATACAATAGAAGAGAGCAGGACCTGCGGAAATGTAACATCGAGGCATGTTTTTTTTTCCGCTTCCGAAGAAAAGGTCAAGGTGCACGTACAAAGGCAGGCAAATCGTGACAGCGCAGCTATACGTGGGAACGAGGTACTGTACGTCAGAGGTAGAAGAAACGTAGGATGTGAATCCACATACGCATCAGCAAATAACTCAAGACGATCAAACAAACTAGCACGACCACCTACTTACCATCATCACAGAAACGCCCGTACAGTTGCACTTGTCAAGCGTAAATTTCACTTCCCCAAAGATTCCAGCACGAAAAAACACGAGGACACCGTCGTCGAGACGCAACACGGAGCAAGCACAGCAAGGAATAGGGGGAGGCAACAAGTCTGAAAAAGTAAAGCAAGTATTTCACATCTTGACTATCAACATCTTCTCCCGGATGACCGAAGACCGGAAGACTAAAATCTCCAACGCCAAATCGTAACTTCTTTCTTCTTATCGAGACTCAAGGAAATCGGCGAGCGAATTGTGTCATAGTATCAAATAGACAGCAGTGATTTCTTTGAACAAAACAAAACGTTAGACGGCCGGATAATGCCGACACGAGATAAATCAGCCCCGACGCCCCAACGTCTCCCTAAGTAGGCAAAGCCTTTCCGACCGGCTGCCGCAAGAAAGCAAAAAAATTGATATAGAGCTCAGCGGAAGTGCCTGTGCCTGAACTTCGTTTGTGCCTTGGATTTTCATCTTTTTTTCCCTTCTGCTTCTCCTTCCAGGCTGTGGATGTTGCTCAATTTTGCCCTCCTCCCCCTTTTCTCTGTTCGTTTCGATAGGTCAAATTTGAGCAAAATAACAACCCAATTTCTTGGTTGTATTTCAAAACATTGTTATTTCGTCACATCTTACTGACGGTGCGGTTAGCAAGTGTGCAAACAGCTCAAAAGCGAGTGCTCAAAATGGAAACTGTCCGTCTATGCACTCACCTGAGGAGGCACGACAGGTCCAGGGGGCCCGGGAGGCCCGGGAGGACCCTGGGGGCCTGGAGCATGACCGCCAAAGTGCTGAGGACCATAAGGACCAGGTCCGTGATTGGGCATGCCCATGTAGTGAGGAGGAGGGGGGGCAGGACGATAGGGGGTACCAACACCAGAGTTGTTCTGTGATCGACCCCAGCTCAATCGGACACGAGAATTGCCAATTGGATATCCTTGCATCTGATTAATGGCCATCTCAGCAGCGTGGCGGTGAACAAACTGCACGAAGCCACATCCCTTGCCAGGAGGAATCTTGACGTAGGTGATTTCACCAAAGCCCTGGAAAAACGACCGGAGCTCATCTTCAGTCACGTAGCCAGACAACCCGCCGACAAATACGGTGGTGTTGTTAGGGTCAGTGAACTGGTTCATTTGAGTGGCCGGGTTGTAACCACCGTAGGGAAACCCGCCCTGCATAGCAGCAGCAGCTCCCCACATGGGCTGTTGATGGACGGCACCCATCATGGGACCACCGGCGTGGTGGGCTCCATGGCCGCCAAATGCTTGATTTCCGCTACGATTCGGAACACAAAAGTCAGCAACCTTGCCCTGGAAACTTTCATTTGGAATTGTACAAGCGCCGCGCCACGGGGGAGTGGGAGGTCCTCGCCATAGCTTACCGATTCTTGGGCGTAGCGGTAGAGATTCTCATAGGTCTGTTGCCGCAGTAGACACCCTGCATCTCGACCAAAGCTCGCTGCTGGTCGTTCTCATCGGAAAATCGCACAAAGCCATAGCCTCGGCTCTGGCCAGACATGGCATCCGTCATAATCTTGGCGGACTTGCAAGAGGGAAACCGGGCCTGGAACAGTGACACCAAGACGTATTCGTTAACCTCAGGACCCAGGTCGCCAACGAAGATGCTATACTCAGGGCCACGATCGTCACTGCCGCTCGAAAGTAATCCGTCAGTCTTGGGGCCCATGTAGGGGGTGCTTGTAAGACAGTAGAGCAATATCAGAGGATAGCTCATCGTGGAGGATCGATGATGGTGACTTACCGTCGGTCAACAAGTCCACCGCCAGAGGCCCAGTTAAGCTTAAACTGACGAGAACTGTTCGGGACCGAAGTTCCATTGAGGCCCAATGCCTTGGTGGCAGCTTCGGGAGAGGAGAACTCAACGAAGCAGTAACCGGCATTTCTGTCATAGATTCATGGTTAGCAGGTTGAAAGTCCCCGGATTTGCTCTTTCCTCATGACTCCATGAGCTCCTGCTATGAACCGTACCCAGAAGTTTTGTCACGGATCACCTTGACGTTGACCGTCTCGCCAGAAGCAGAAACGAAGACGCCCTTGATGAAGTTCTCGTCCATCCAAGGCTCGAGCTCGCCCATCCTTGATCACGGTGTCAGTGCAATGCACACTTGCAAAAAAATTCAACTATTCTCTGGTATCATCTTACCAAAGAGTCGTCTTTGCCTGGTCGCCGACAACGCCAGACGGGGAGGGCACAACGGCCATGTCAGGCGCAGGGGGAGTTCCGTTGGGGAAAGACATTTTCGTAAAATAAAATGGACGTAAAAGCTGTCATGCGGTCAGCCGCCTTCACATGAACACGCAACTGTGGCAGGTGAGAACGAACAAGTTGAGGCGTGTGAGAAGACGCAACTACGTGCCGGTCAGTGAGTGCGCCAGTCTGCTGCCAATTTTTTTTGGACTCACAGATGGCAGACTGAATCGGAAATCGTGCAAGATCTGCAGAAATCAATCGCGGGGTCCTATTGCTTTGGTCAGCCAACAAAAGACGGAGACGGCAGCTGAGCCGAATCGGCCAGTGGAAAAATGGCGCTTCATTGGCCCAGCCAGACTCACCAGAAGTTCTCGAGATAAGACGATCTGTCCAATGGATGTATGATCGTCGAATAGTAACGGAAACCGAAAACGAGTCGAGAAAGTCGGTATCCAGACCAATACAGAGACTCTTAATGTAGACTTGAAGACAAGAATCTCAAGACGCCGCCACGCTAGGTGAAAACTTTTTCAAGTAAACGCTAGAAGAGTCCGCAATACGTCGAATGGTCAAACAATTGACTCGTGCGTCAAAAGGCAGGGTGCTAAACGTCCGAAAAAAGAGATCGTGAACAAACGTAAGTCCTATCGATAATTCCGAGGGATCGTGATGAAACACTGAAAACGCTCTCGAAATCAACAGAAACCTGTGCTATCTGATCAGCATTGAAGCAGTTGAAAGATCTTTGAAGCCGGGAGTATCCAGTTTCCCAATGTG
Organism: Claviceps cyperi; assembly: GCA_018360075.1. Lineage (NCBI taxonomy): Eukaryota > Fungi > Ascomycota > Sordariomycetes > Hypocreales > Clavicipitaceae > Claviceps > Claviceps cyperi. The sequence continues at coordinate 5,211 of SRPQ01000431.1, forward strand.
GCTTTAGTGTTCGGACGACGGGTGGTTGGTGAGACGTTTTGCCAATTCGTCCTCGACGTTGCGATCAACTGACGAACAATTGAAGTAAGATTTACTTGCATCAATCGCGGCAGCAAATATGCAGAGCGTGTTGTGATGATGCTGCGATGTTCTCACTCCAGCGCAAGTTTCCATGAGGATCGAGGCAGGCAAGTATGCTCACGCCGCTGCGTGACCAGTTTTTGACCCAGCCAGCCGCATTGACCAAACGGATCGCGGCAGACATCCCCTCCCATCATCCACATTGTGCAGAATGATGTGACATCTCAACGTGCCGAAGCAGCTGGCAAGTAGGCAACTCGTGCTCACTCCCACTTGGTGATTATCAGCGACAGCTGAAGCGGAGCGACAGACATGTCGAGATTGACCCAGACCAAAATCATTTGCAGCAAGTAAGAAGAAGCGAAAGTTTCAAGCAGACACCGAAACTAACGGCTCGAGCTGACTGGTGAGCGCGGCGATAAGCTACCGTTGAGCAGTTGGACTTGGCTGGCAGTGTCGAGTTCGCCATGGTCACGAATTGTCGGGAATGCGATCGAGGATGGAAGATCGAGCTTGCGCGGCGGCCACGTCGTCCGGGAATCGGAGTGGCGAGTGCAATGAGGAAATACAGAAAACTACTTACTTTTAGGCGCCGGCAAAAACAACCGACACTCTGAGCCAATGTCCGAAACACGCGCAAAGGAAGAGAGTAAGTGGAAGGTAATGGGGACGTGAGGTGAGGAAGGGAAAAATCGAGACGCAGCAGGGCGGGCACAAAAGGCGAGCTTTTTTTTCTTGGACGAAGCCTGCCGGGCTTGCGTGTGCGTGTGCGTTGGCCCTTGATCCGGATTGGATCTTGTCATCTTGGCCCAGGTACCTGAGAGGCTGAGACTGCTATGTACCGATGATGGATTTTGGAATGGGCCCATCATGGCTCGGCTTCGATCTTCTGTCGGCTTCTGCCACGAGAAAACCGACACACCCGATGGCGGGAAGAGGGCGACGCTCAACGCGTGTTGTGCATTTTTGGGGGGGGAACTACGCAGTACAGGGGGACGCCCAGGTCACCTGTCCAGGCAAAGTACCGAGTGCCCCACACGTATGTATCCAGTATACACATGTACATAGATACTTCGGTCGATGCCAAGGCTTGTGCGAGACGCGCGCTGGAATTCCAAGCTGCTTTACGGAGTAACATATTACATACCTATGTACTTCAATCTTGGCCAGGAGTGCGCGTGAATTGGACGTCGGATTAGGGCGAGCAACGCCAAACTGCCGGTTGCTACGCTTGTCAGTGCTTACTACTGGGTGTGGCACGAGACATGAAGTGAAGCAGAACTCACGAGTGATATGCAACAGAGCCACCAAGGAATCCGTCGCAGCGACGACCTTAACAGAATGCTTCCATGATGCAACTCCAAGCACGAGACTGCAACCCATCCTGGTCCTGTACTGAGCCGTGCTGCCGCATCCGTCCGTCCGGCGTCAAGGGGATGTATGCCGCATCTTTTGCTCAGGGTGTGATCCACGAGCGGCTGCACGGTTTACAGAGTCCAAGACGGGGCACAAGTTGCATGTGGGGTCAGTGTGGGGCGACCACTTTGTACCGTTTACCCTTACCACCGCAAAGTTGAATTTCCATGTTGTAAAGTGTCAAGACTCGTAATAGCACATGCAGTCATTATCTACTAATGTAACGTTCGACATCATGTCCCAACCCTCTAAATCCGCGACGTCTCGTTGGTCTGACGAAGAAACGCTCCTGTTACTCGAATTGTTGCTTCAAGCTCGTCGCGATAAGCAGCTGAACAACGATAAACTCAGCGTTGTACGAGATGTCCTGAAAGGCTTTATTCCAACCTTTGCTGCCGAATATCCACGTCGCCAATGGACATTGAGGATTCTCGAGAACCGAGTCTCATATTTTTAAAACATTTGGCGAGCTTTCCGCGCCGCAGAGTCTAGATCTGGCACTGCATATCACGAAGAGGCCGGAATGCTCCACATGAGATCATGAGCAAGCAAAATGTCGATTTTATTGTATCTGTGTATAGTTAAACATTTTAGGAAACACGTGGTTACAAAGCCTCTACCCATAAAAGACAGTATCTCGCTCTGTGAATGGGGTGAGATATTTCGCCATTGTTGTACCGAACCCTGCGTCACCGAGATAAAAGCGATTGGGGGGGTATTGAAAAACCCTTCGCTAATGCCCAATAACTATATTAACGTGGCATCATTAATGGAACCTTCAGCGCCTGCGAGTGCGTACGTAAACGATCCCTCAAAGCTTGTTGCTAATATCACATTCTGTGAGATATTGCTCTTTCTTGACCAAAACCTACCTCTTCTGCTTCCGAAGAGGCACAAACGCCAGGATGTGCGTGCCGTCAATGGCACCAATAGCTCCGTCGAATTGAACATTTTTTTTGGTTTAGTTCCACGGTCAGCGAGACTGCTTCTGGCTTTGGCAGACGAACAAATGCAACGTGTAGCTTCCTCATGGGATCGATCACCTTATAAAATACTCGCGACACTGATGACTAGCTGAGGTTAAAGCGAAGTCCGGTGTTCCTTTGCGGCTCAATGTACGCGCAAATCCATAAGGATATCTAACTCGTTGCTCGATTGACGGATAACGCGAGGCACGAAGCGAGGTGTTGAGACGAAGCCACGAACAAAGCTTATAGAACCTATCCTTTGGCATTCTGAAGAGATTGATGAAGTCGATATCTGTTGCTTCATCAAGCAGCTGTGCACAGAAATTTTGCGAGGATGTTGGTGAGGCCCTACCAATGCGAAGGGCTGGTGGAGCATTCTCACGATGACTGATATTCTCTTGAAGGCGTTGATAAGGTCGAAAGAGCATCCTTTTCACCGATCCGAGTGCACTGTCGGACCAAAGAATCGATACTGTGCGGCGAAGATCATCATCGTCTTCTTCATCCACCACGAATCGTAAAAGATCAGCGATGTTCGCTCCCTGAAAAAAGCCCTGAAGGTTGTCATGGTGGGCGCTGTGCAAAATTTTGGTGCTTGCCTGTCTGCCAACTCTGTCAACTATGCGCTTTGCCAGAATCGCTCCCTTCATTTTGGGCAAAGGGAAAATGGCAAAATCCTCTGCAAACCTGGCATCATTTCCCATTGCAGGCATTTGCGCGAGCCCGGCTAGCGTGATACTTCAGAACCGTGGATCTATGCATTCAAGCCGAAATTCCATATCTTTTTAAACGAGCCTGCAGGCGAAGCGTCCAAAATATGCAATTAAGCTGGCTTTTCAGGCTCTGTAAACTGTGCAGCCGCTCGTGGATCACACCCTCCGGCCACACAATGCCACACAATGCCACACACAGGCGAGTCGCGACCATTCGGGGCATGAGCCCCAATCATGGGGGGACGAGTCACGAGACAATCAGATTATCTTGATTCAAATTGTGACTCACTGCGACCGAAGCACGATTGTCCCGGCCGAACGAGGCCGATACTCCGTTGATTTGATTTGCATTATGTACATGTACATGTACATGTACCTAGATACATGTATCTGTTTAAGCAAGCGAGCCCGGCTTTATTACCCACGTCCGCTTCCGGTCTTTACAATGCACAATACCTTCAACTTTCAAGGCTTCATCGTCCCCAGAGTCGCAAAGGAGTGTTGGCGGGAACCTGCCATATAGTAAGACGGCTCACGCTCGCATAGTTTATTTCTTTCTCCTGTGTGTGAGGCCGCAAGAAAAGGAAAAGAACAAAAGGACTTGACACACCGGGCCAGGAGAGCCACAATGGCAAGGACGAAGTGTGTATGTACCTACATATGTACATGCACTGGCATGCCGCCGATCGTGTTCTGTCGCCGTACGGAGTATGTACTCCGTGCATGCATGTACCCGAAATGCTGGCCCTTCCCAGGGGCCACAGTAGGTACAATTTAGGTCCTCCGTACAACTCACAAGACACGCCTTCATCCTGCAAGGATCGCAGCAATGTCATTATTTCTCCTCGCATCTGACTGGTTAATTGGTCTCAGCACACATGAACATGGAGGGTGCGATATTGGCATTGCCGAATCCACTTCTCGTAGACTCTCAGAGGGCCGTTACGAAGGAATGACGATACGCGATAGACTAGGGCGTGACAATGGCTCGGCTCTTAAGTACAATTCGTGTGCGTAGGGTACCTATTGTTTACTTCAGCATTGCCTGGAGCTCAAAGGCCAAGCTCGTCGTGACTCGTCGCCCTGTTGCCCAGGATTGGATTTCCCAGAAGCGTCTAATAAGCAATGTTGAGTTCGCGCAACAGAGTCGACAGCCTCCTCCTCTCTTTGTACTCCGTGCACACACACATACATACTCCGTAGATCCTCTGTGCCGTACGGCGTACCTGACAAGGGCGCCTGCAAAGACCGAGAAGGATCCCGTGTCCCGGCGCTTCTCCCATCGGCTGCTGGATCTTATCGCTGGATCTGCCGCCAGAAACTAGACCGAGAAGTGACCCAGTACAGGGGCTGGGGGAGTGAGTTTGCAATCTGCATCCTAGCGCCTTATATTAGCTATGTATTGCCACTGGCGCGTACAGTTGTCTTTCCGTTTTACAAAGTATCTTCGCGTCTCGCCCACCACTTGCTTGCCCTTGCATGACGCTCCACCAACACCTGCATGGCTTGGCTTGGTTTGTGTACGGAGTACAGTGTGGTAGGTATCTATGTACGGAGTAGGTAGGTATGGACATACAATATACCTCTCTATACTTCGTACGGAGTACAACTCCATACTGTATTTAACATACCCATGTTTGGTGAGGACTACAATTGGTCTATGGTGTACGGAGTAGTCCAGCGGGCTTTTAATTACTCCGTACAGAGTGCGCTGAAGCAAACATTGTAGCGAGTTGTCCCCCCTATACATATAGGTATGTAAACGAAGAAGTCCGATGCCGCCTCCGCGTCTTGGATTCTCCTGTACTGTGTACATACCCATTCATGATTAAAGAGTACATACTCCGTGTGGTACATAATGTGTAACGTGTTTCACCAGAGTGTCTCAGCCTCTCAGGATAACACCGTACACGCTGATTTTGACGTAAGTATGTACATATTCCGGGACGTTCTCACATCTCTCCTGATGCATGCACAGGAGACTCAGGAGAGACGCAGCAGTCCAAGGTACAGCCGATTGTAGGTGCATGTGTTCAGACCCTGCGAGCCATTGATTGACATGAGGAGACGTTGATGATGGCCAGGTATTTGTAGCAATCGTAATCGCCAATACAAGTGGAGGGAAGGACTTCTGAATTCTGTGCACTGCTCGGTGAGAATTCCTGATCGGCGCCGTGTTTTTTGTGTCCGAGCTCTCTACGGAGTCTGCTTAGTCATGATCTGTGGCGGCAACTTTTACCCAACTACGGAGTAGATACTGGCACGTCATGCCCGTGGGATATCGTCGTCAGTCAAGGTTGCCTATCGTGCCTGAATTATGATTGCAAGTAGCTAGGTCTTGTCCGATTTCTGTATCTGCACTTGATTCGCAACGCCATCTTGTTCGTCGTCAATTCAGTCCATGAACTCTCGGAACCTTTCAGCAGCTCTGCCGCGCCTTCGCCATGTCAGCGCCTCCATCAACTGAGCAGCGCGAACTGCAACTGGTGGAGAGCGTAGAGTTCAAGATACTGGGTGTGGCCAACAAGGAGGACAAGCTCCACCAGCTGCTCCAACGGTACTTGGCGCCGCTCATACTCAAAGCAGCGAGTGAACACGCTTCGGTCAGAGCAAGAGTAAGGATTTTAGTTCAGCATCATGTTCTAGATACGTGGAGAGTGGCGGTTGACTGGCAGACAGATCATCCAGATTCTCGCTCGGCTGAAAACTTTTATACAACCTCCAGAGTACGTCTATTTGCAGAGAATCTCCTTGAGGTTTCCTTATTTTCTTGGGGAGTATTTTCTTCCGACTCCATTCCAAAATCAGGAATCCAGCCAGCTGCTGACCTAAATATAAACCTCAAAGGATTATACTACCCGTCAAGGCCCTTCTACAACAATATAAATCCAATGACTCGCTTATAATTAAGCAACTAGACATGTCTTTTGTCATGCATAGCCTGGACAGGTTAGACATAGATGACAAAAGAGATCTTATTTCGATTGCCTTGGCGGGCTTTTCTAAGGATGAGGGTCAGCCGAGAGCTGCACTCATGTTTCATATCATCCTGAGACTTCTGCTTGACGTCCGTATTCCTCCTCGGGGAAGTACTGAGGATGAAGCTTTTAGGTCTTCTCTTGGCCTGACAGACGACGCTGATGCTCAGTATCTGGCCAGGAACCTTGGCATCTTTCTACGCCTACGTATGCCGGCGGTAATCTCACCGCTGGGTCAGGCAAATCCAGCACTATCCTCCACGGAGCTCGCGATGTTTCCCGTCGATTCTCCAGAGATTGACAAAATCTTCAATAGGATTACGGAGCTTAAATTGAAGATCATAACCTTGCTGGCCAGTGGTGCGTTCAAGGACGAAGAACGTTTTCTGCCAGCTCTATATGCTGCTTCCGGTGTCGACAACAGAGTATCATCTACGGCTGAGGAGATTCTCAAACGGAGCACTGTGTCTCTCGAGGACGAGTCGCTCGTCAATCGTCTGTTTCTTGCACATTCGCAACTTCCGGCACCTTATCGTGCTCGCATCCTTGCTGTCCTATCGAGATCTACACTTGCAACCACCATGTCAGACAACATAATGGCCGTTGTAAATCTTGACTTTTTGCCACAGAGCTCCAAGCAACCAGCAAGTGCCTTGGAACGAACCAAATTGCACAAATCTCTGTTTCAATTCCTGTCTTGGGTGGCGCAAATAGGTCCTTCAAAGTCCAACTTCACTATCGGAACGCCACTAATCAAGGCCATGCGGTCCTATATAGAAGGTCAAGGATGGCCAGTCGCGGCGCAGACATCGAAGGACGACGATGCGTTGCGCTCTAGAGCTTACGAGACCATTGGCATGGTAGCGAGGAGTGCCGATATGCCATTTGAGGAACGCTTTGATTTAGGCGCATGGATTTTTCGCTCCCTGTCAGAGGATAACACAGCTGAGGCTGTAGTCAATATCGACGGTGCACTCTCTAGTCTGACCGCAGCCATTCCCGCTAGTACTGGTGGAGAGAATGATGAACTGAAGCGTATGCTTTTGTCATACATGGCGTTGTCCGACGAGCCTCCTGCAGTGCGCAGTACGAGACATGCTGTCGTGAAGTGGGCTAACCAATGTCTGCCCTTTTCGGATATCGTCGGGCGATGGATCGATATCTTGGCCATCGCAGGGCGGCAGAACGAACGAAATGATGTCATCGAGCAAGGACACAAAGGCCTTGACCCATGGACATACTACGCGCACATGGACATAACGCCTCAGCTGCCCGATTGGAAGGAAATGACGATGACTTTGTTTGACTCCCACATACACCCAGAGGATCTCCAGCAAGGGAGCCGTAGCCACAACGGACATCTTCCAGATAGTCCCGTATTTCGGAATTTCCAAGGAACGAGGATTCTAGCCTTTCCAGTAACACTCCGATACATCAAGCAAATGATGCTTCTCACAGCTCTTGGTGATTTCGAAGTCAAACCGGACTGGATACAAATCCTCGATGCGCAAATCACAACGGACATAGACACGAGAGATAAAGTTCGTGCTTATTTGCGTTCTGTCGATAGTGCATACCTCGTGTACTACCTGAGAACATGTCTCAGCGGTGCATTCATTGAGGGGTCTCCCATAGTGGAAGAATGCCTTCGCTGCTTTGTTCAGGTCGCTGCATGGACGCCTGGCGGTCCCGTTGGCTATCTAACGGATGTCAGCGCCAATTTATTACCGCTGATCAAGTCCAACAACAAGGAGATCCGATCACTTGCTGCCAAGGCGTTCGGTATCCTTGTCGCGCATCCTTCAAACAGCTCCGAATTTGTTGGAAACTGGATCACGACTTTGATGGCTCTGTTTGCTAACGCCGAATCTGCCATTGGTGCGGAAGCGAACGCTGCTGAAGGCGCCTTACTTGCTTTTGGTCATCTCTTGTCCAGATCAGTGTACTATGACAGAACATTCCCTGAACCGACGGAATACCCTTACAAATTGTTATTGAAAGACGGCGTGCCTGCCTCCCTCAACGAAGCAGCGTTGGAAACCTTTTCACAATTATGGATGGCCAAGTTGGCCATCCCACCCACAGAAGGAGGGGACTTTTCTGTAGACAAAGTTATTAATAAGCTAGCTTCAGATGCCAAAAAGGCGAATGAGAGAGCAATTGGCGCTTTGGGGAGCCTGGCTATGGGCTTGGAGCAAGATACTGTCGCGGATAGTACCACTACCGATTCTTTCACTGGTAGCCTTGGTGAAATACTGAAGCATCTCTTTTCACTTCATGAAATCAAACGAGTAGAGGTCCAGTTCACGGTAGGAGATGCCATCACTTCGGCCGTGGCAAGGTGGGAGTCGAACAATGTGAAGCTTAAAATGGACGTTGAAGCCAGGGGCGTCACATTTCGTACCACCGCACGTGCCGATTGGGTGGACAAGGTTATCCAGAAGCTATTACAGGATTGCAAGGCGACCAAGCCTGCGCTCCTGAAAGCCTCTGGAATTTGGCTCTTTTCCATGGTGCAGTTCGGTTCCCATCTCAGCCAAGTGCAGGACCGACTTCGAGAGGCCCAGGCGGCCTTCATGAGACTCTTGAGCGCCAGAGACGAGCTTGTACAAGAGACCGCTTCGCGCGGCTTGTCGCTAGTCTATGACCGAGGCGATGCAGGTCTCAAGGCTGCTCTAGTCAAAGATCTTGTGTCCGCGTTCACGGGCAACGCAACGCAGCTTAAAGTAGAACAGGATACCGAATTGTTTGAGCCCGGTGCGCTGCCTACCGGCGAGGGCGGTTCGGTCACGTCCTACAAGGACATTGTCAGTCTGGCCAACGAGGTGGGCGATCAACGTCTCGTCTACAAATTCATGTCTTTGGCTGCCAATGCCGCCACGTGGTCAACCCGGTCCGCGTTTGGCCGCTTCGGGCTCAGCAACATCCTCTCTGAGTCAGAAGTCGATCCCAAGTTGTACCCCAAATTATACAGATACCGGTTCGATCCCAACGGCAACGTCCAGCGCTCAATGGACGATATCTGGAAAGCTTTAGTCAAGGATTCCAACGCAACCATCGAAGCTCACTTTGACGCCATCGTTCAGGACCTTCTCAAAAGTATATTGGGCAAGGAATGGCGCGTCAGAGAGGCTAGCTGTGCTGCCATTTCTGACCTCATACAGGGCAGGCCGTTTCCTCAATACGAGAAGTACTACCGAGATATCTGGATCAATGCTCTCAAGGTACTGGACGATGTCAAGGGCAGCGTTAGAGAGGCGGCACTGAAACTGTGCATGACACTTTCAAACACTCTTGTTCGTCAACTAGAGGAGGGCAATCATGTATCTGCGGCTCAGGCCATGATGAAGGAGGCTCTGCCATTCTTGTTGTCGGACAAGGGCGTGGAAAGTTCTGTTCAGGACGTTCAGCTGTTTGCAACAATCACAGTGATGAAGATTGCCAAACATGGTGGCAAAGTCTTGAAGCCCTTCATTCCCAGCATGATCCCCCAGCTGCTTGGGTTGTTGAGTACCATTGAACCTGAGCAGATCAACTATGCATATCAGCGCGCCGGGGAAGCGCGCCGTGATAAGATCGACAAGCTACGATCTCAAATGGTCAATCAGTCTCCGATTTCTGAGGCTATCGAAAACTGCTTGCGCTTCATCGACGCTGATGTCATGGCAGAGTTTGCGCCAAAATTTGAGTATACCATCAAGACTGCCATTGGCATGCCCACAAAGATAGGATGCAGCAGGGTCATCACGACACTAGCGACTAGTCATAGCAGCGATATTCAGTCGATATCAGGCAAGCTGCTGCACATCCTGGAGAAACAGACCATGGACCGGAACGACGAAGTCAGTCAAGCATACGCCAGAGCAGCCGCTTACATGATTCGTGCCGCCCCAGATGCCAGCAAGGTGCGCTTCTGTGAGAAGTTTGTCGATATGTACTTTCAGGTAGAGGACGAAAGCCGTCGGCAAAAGGTTGCAGATGTTATCGTGTCCATGGCCAAGGTCTCGCCAGATCATTTCACTGCCCAGGAGACCATTTTGCTGCCATTTGTATATCTTGGCGCTCACGACATTGATGAGTACACCGAAAAGGTGTTCAAAGAGGTTTGGAACCAGCATGCCGGAAGCAGTCGCACAGTGGCACGCTATGTCCGTGAGATTGTCACTTTGGTGGACCGATGCCTGGAGACGGCGCAATGGGCACTTCGACACACCGGGGCATTCACCGTAGCCGCCATGGCAGCAGATGTTGCAGCCGCGAGTGAGGCTACTGGTTCCATTGATGAATCCAACGCCAAGACCATCTGGCCCGCCTTTGATAAAGCTCTAGCCCTGAAGACGTTCTCTGGGAAGGAAAAGCTGCTCCAGTCATATCCTAAGTTTGTGGAACGAGGTGAAGCTATTTGGAAGTCTGACAGTCCCGCTTCCGCTCAAATGAAGAAGATCGCCATTCGAGAAGCCAAGCGGAACAATGACGAATACCGACCACACGCATTTGAATGTCTTTGGAAATTTGCGAGAGCCCGTCCGGACCTCGACATGATGAAAGACATTGCGGACATTACCACTCCATACCTCGACGACTTCAAGGACGAAGACAAGATGGATTTAGACGCCAAGGAGCATCAAAAAGAGGACACATTGTCCAAGACGACAAAAGGTGCTTTCGAGGCCATTGCTCGGGGTTACGCGCGGTCCACAAGCACGGATATCAGAATCGCGCTTCGAGATATCATCACCATTTTAGAGCCCTATCTATCCCATGCAAAATTCGGCTTCATCAAGCGAGAAGTCTGGTATGGGTGCGTGCACGACCTCATGAGAGATGCGATCAAGTTTACGAGCGCCATGGACCCGCCTTCTTCGCCGTGCGGGGGTTCACAAGTCGTAGCATCGTACGTGAATAGCCTTGATATTGAGCAAGGAGAAACTGGAAACGAGCCTCAGCGGCTTGACAGGATCAAGGCCTTGTCCAAGATTGTGGACGCAAGGAATAAAGGTGTTTTTGGAGCAGCCGAGTTGCCGACTTCGTTGGAGTCTGCGATACAGGGGGCTGTGGGGGAGGAGAGATCGCTGGATGTGCAGAAAGCGTGGAAGGGGGTATTGGAGGAAGTGAAGCAGTCTCGGGTGTAGATGTGTATAACAACGATGCGTTAAATTTTTATCAGACTACTTTCGAGAGTGTGATGTGGCCGTGGGCCAGGAGACTTCGTAGGAGTCTGCGCAGTGCGTCACAAGGAAGAGAGATCGATGGACAACGCAAAAAGGCGGGTAGAGGGACAGTGAAAGAATTGAGACAGGATCCAGGCAGTCTTGGGGGAAAGTGATTATGATAACGGAGGTGTTTTGAATACTTTCAGAAGATGATACGAGGATGGGCGTTTTTCTTTCTTTGAGTGCAGGGTAAGGATCGACTGGTTGCGTCATGCGGAGTGCCTGGACGCTGGATTCTGGAGAACAAGCCCCGCTACAATTCAGACGAATGACTTAACTACGCCGTCATCCTCGACCCGGTACTGTGACCTTCATCTCGTTAATTAGTATCTTCCAGCCAAGTGCTAGCCGCGAGTCGCGACATTTTCATCTGCCCGACAAAGTCGCATACGGTCGATGCAGCCTTTGGTTTGCTGGGAAGACGCTGTGACCGCCTTTCCTGTCTGCATTGTTTTCTTGTGCGCATTTCAGCCGACGACTTGACGACTTGAGAGTTGCACGCCTTGCTTGCATCATCCCTCGAGCTGTTTTGGGGATTTACGTCTTGGTGGATGTCGTCGGAGAACATTTACATGCTGGAATCACTGCCTCACGTCGATCAACACCACATAGTGGATCAGAGGCCAGAAACATTTGGCGAAGCTACCAACTCGCACCTGCTGCTGAATCTCCATCTCGCACTATCCACGAATTTTTCACGATCAGCACCTGCGACGAGAAGCCTGCTGCTCCAGTGCCTTGGTCAATCTGCACGTCGACCGACGGACGCCACAAGGCGCATCGCATTCATTGACGAGCTGAAAACCTTGAATCTACCATCGACCCAACGACAAGTCGGGTCGCTTTAGAGACCGAAGCCGAAACCGAAACAGGAACAGAGATCGTACCAGAACAGAAGCGGCAACTATGGATGAAGCCATCTCTACATTCGTTGCCATCACTGGAGCGACGCCAGAAGTTGGAAGGGGGTTTATACAAATCACAAATGGAGACTTTGAACGTGCCGTTGGGCTATACTTTGAGAATCCAGAGCTCGCATCTGTCGTCAGCGCAGGAGTCTCTGGATCTGCGTCCACATCTGCCAACCCATCCTCGGCTGGGGCCCACCAGTCGAGTTTGGGTCGACAGGATGCCAGCGGTATTATTCACATAAGCGACGACGACGATGACGTACTAATGCACAACGACGATGAAGAAATTGATATTGGTGATGAGAGCGAGCGGGCTGCTGTTCAACACGCTGCTGCAATGGCACAAGAAGTAGAAGATGCGGCCATGGCGAAGAGGTTGCAAGAGGAAATCTACTCGAGCGGCTCGGGAGGCCCAGTTGACCAAGATGGTGTGAGAGCGCCGATTGCGCGTACCACCGAGACCCTGGTAGCCCCCGACCCTAGCTGGGCAGACACTTCGGATGATTCATCAGAACAAAGACTTCTTGAACTTCTCAGAAGCAGAAGGCACCCTCCCCGTAAGTTGTCACAAGTTTAGAAAATCAACTGACGCCAAGCTACCTCAAAAGCTCTTGGTTGGCTAATCTCAAGTCATTCTTGTCAGCTCGCACGGGTGGCCCCTTTGGCCAGCGAATTTGGAGCGATGGAGATAGATCCGCAAGTCCCGCCAACAACCCAGACACGAGTCATCACGCTCGACGACTGGAAGATCTATTTCGACCACCCTATGATCTGATGTCCCGGTTATCTTGGGACGAAGCGAGAACGCTTGGAAAAGAGGACAAGAAGTGGATATTGGTTAATCTCCAAGACATGAGCGACTTCAACTGCCAAGCTCTCAACAGGGATATTTGGAAAGACACCGCCGTTCGAGAATTAGTTGCAGAGAACTTCATCTTCTTACAGTACGATAAGGACTACCCTGACGCAGAGGCATACATTGCCTTTTACTTCCCCAACCGGACGCACGAGAATCCGGACAACTACCCGCATGTTTCCGTTGTCGACCCTCGCACGGGCGAGCAGGTCAAGGTGTGGGCGGGCAAACCATTTCCTTCCGCGACAGAATTTCACGCCGAGTTAGCTGAATTCTTAGACCGATTCAGCCTGGCGCCTAACAGCAAAAACCCACTTGCCACAGTCACGCCGCGCAAGCTGGCCGTGGTGGATGTAGACAGGATGACGGAAGAGGAAATGCTGGAGATGGCCATGCAAAACAGTCTAGCCGCAGCAGGCGGGGAGAGCAGCCGTACAACGTCAACGCCCAACAACGTTCTGGGTCAAGATGGCCCGGCAGCAAAGTCACAAGGCCAAAGTAGTATCGATACCGATGGCAAGGGCAAGGGCAAGGGCAAAGAGCCAGCGGTATCGTCCGAAAAGAGCGCCTTCTCTCTCATCTCGAGCGGGAAACCCCACACGGAACCCGACAACGACCCAGCGACGACGACGAGAATACAATTTAGACACCCCACCGGACGCGTCATTCGGCGTTTCAATCTGCAAGACCCCATACGGCGAATCTACGAATGGCTCAAGGCCGAGCCCCTGGAGGGCAAGGAAGGGGTGCCGTTTGAGCTGAAGAAGATGCCCCAGGGCCAGCAGGACTTGATCCCGAGTCTCGATCAAACCATTGAAGAGTGTAGTCTGAAACAGGGAACGGTCATGATTGAATTCATTGAGGACTAAGCAAGAACGGCTAGAGTGAGTTCATAAAGGGGTTTTGGTATGGACACAACGAGAAGGAAATAATTTTCAGATAGATATGGGGTTTAACACTACATACGATACCTCAGTCCGTGGCTCGTTTTACTTTCTAACTGTAGCTCCTTGCTCTTTCTTTCTTCCGTTCAATTTCCCTATTGTCACTACTTGCAGTGTAGATTAGGTTGTACCTACCTAGTGTAAACAGGTACACTTAGGTACCTTAGGTTGTACATGTAATGTGGACCGTGGGGCAAATAAATGGTAGACAGTTTGAGCAACAATTATGTCATGGAGTTGTGCATTGGAGTAGCTGTGACGGTCACCCGCAACCGCTCTGTCCGCGCACTGTACCTATATGTCCCGCACTAAGCTGGTTCGCATCAGCTTAGTGTTCTGACCTTTTGTTCGGGTCGGTAGGGATATCCGATTCCTCACAGTAGCCATTGGCTTAGGCTTTAGCTCGTACTTGTTTCTTATGTCAAGTTGTGAAATCTTTAAGATTTAATGGCGACGCAGAGCGAGGACATTAAATAATGACGTTATGTAGCAAGATACATAGGTACCGTACGGAGTACATAACTCGAACGTTGCATCCATGGAAGCTTGATTCTGTCAATGGATTGTCATCACGCACGTGTCCAAATGAGGGGTGAATTTAAGCCGACGCCCCCGCCAAGCCATTGCGCAGATGTGGCCAATGAGCGCTCACACAAACTGGCACTAGCGATTGGCCTGGCCGCCCTGAGGCATACAGCCCCACCAAGTGAATAACGCGAAACGCCAAATTGGACCCATTTTGGATCACCACACCTATTTATTTCACTTTT